>SNVD02006806.1:0-25903 GCA_013180625.2 Boswellia sacra | reverse complement strand
TCCGCTCGGGCCCGTCAGCGTTGGCATGGTCGCCGACAGCTGCCCTGGCGCGGTTTTTGGCTCGCGCCGACACGCTCGAGTCGGCTCGGCGGTCCAGGCGCCCTGCACCTGTGTCGCCGGTGACGCCGTCGCCCTCGTGCTCACCGTCGCAGTCTTGGCCTTTGTCGTGATCGTGGCGGCGGTCGTGGTCGTCGCCGCTCGAGTAGTCGCTCGCCGGCCTCGAATCGGCGCCCGTGTCGCCGCTCGACCAGCCAGAGGCCGACGAGTCGTCGGGCCTGTTGGAGGCGCGACTTCCGGTGGAGGCGCGGCCACGCCTGAGCGAGTCCATGGGGTGCGCGGCCGCCATCGAGAGGCGGCGCAGTGTCTGGCTGCTGCGCGTCGTCAGCGAGCTCAGCAACATCATCGACTGCTTCCGCACCTGCTGCGGAATGTTCGCCACCAGACTCAAACCGGTGTGGCTCTGGTGCAGGTGGCGAGACCGCCGCCGATGCTTCGAGCTCTGACTGGCGCCGCCTCGGTCGTCATCGTGCTCGTCACTCTCGTCATGATGGCCGGCGTCGACGTGGCCTTCATCCGGCCTGCCTCTGTCATCGTGTTCAACGTCTCGCTTGCCTGCGGCCAACTGCGAGGCCGCCTGGCCACTTGCCGAGTCCCAGTTGACCACCAGAATGGCCGGCGTCACCTGGACGCCGTGACTATGGCTGCGCTGGTTGCGCGCCCCGACTGCAGACTCGGTGAGCAACTGCATGGAGCTGGCCGCCAAATTTGAGCCTGAGTCCAGTGCCATCTCTGGGCTCGTGCCGATACTCTTGCTCCGCTCGGCCTTGAGGTTGGCACTCGGCAGCGGCGTCAGGGTGCCGCTCACGGCCGACTGGGGGCGCTGCTCGACCGGCACTCGGCTGTTGTCGGCGGCGCTGATGTCGTGGATCGAGATCTGAATGGACGAGGCGAGTGAGTCGAGCTCGTGGGCCTCACTCTGGCTCATCGAGGCGACCTCACTGGAGGCCCACTCGGGCGCGCCACTCTTACGCCCGACTTGCTGGAGTTTCATCTGCTGCGACGATAGGCGTCGGCCCTGTCTTTGATCGCAGTGCTTGTTATGCCCGCGCTGGTGCTGGTCGTGGTGATGGTGGTGGTGTTGGTGTTGATGGTGGTGGTGGTGGTGTTGGTGGTGGTGGTGGTGGCAGTGATGACGATGATGGCGATGGTGACGCCGATGATGGCGGTGTTTGTGGTGGTGGCAGACAATCTTCGGGGTGAGGCCAGAGTGCGCTTGGCGAACATCCCCGCCCTTCTGCTCCGCCGACTGGACCTTCGGGACTGGCTCCTCGACGAGATTCAGGTCGGCCGTCTGCTGCTGTATGTTGACCTCCACCGGATTGCTGGCCTCGTGCGCCTCGGCCAGTGGGGACTCGCCGGCCCGCACCTCAACCATCTCCTCCTGTTCCACGATGGTCGCCTCGCGCCGCAACATGGCCGAGCTGGGTCGCCGCCGCTCTGGGCCTCCAGGTACGAGGCTCGCTGCACCGGAAGTCGCGCGACCCTGTGCGGTCGTGGCGCTCTGGGCGGGAGGACCGATCTGCCGCGGGTACCCATCGGAGGCCGGGCCCAGGTGGGCGTGATTCAGGGCGGCGTTGCGACCGCTCGAGTGGAGCTGTTCGGCGGCGCTCAGGCGCACGAGATTCGAGGTGGAGGCGATGTGAGTGTGGGCGAGTCTGGCGTCTGTCAGGCCGCTACCGCTCGCTGTCGACGTCGAGTTGGTCGCCGAGGGGGCGACCAGGTCGCTGCATTCGTGGCCGAGGGCGTCTTTGTGGCGACGCTGTGGGCGCTGGTGTTGCTGTTGGCGCCGCCGGCCGACGGCGGTCCTGACGCCTCGCAGCAGCGCCGCCAGGAGCTTGCCGTTGGTGCCGACGGCGTCGCTGAATTGGTCGCCGGCGACGGACAAAAAAGCGGCCGAGTGAGTGTTGGCGGCGTTGTGGTGGTTGGTGTCGTGGCCATGGCTGTGGTTGAGTGCTGTCAGTGATTGAGTTGGCGGGGCCGTGGGCGGGGCCGGCTCGTCGGCGTGCTGGAGGTCGTCGTTGACGGGCTCAGTGCGCCGGTGGATGCGCAAAGTGACGCGCTCGGGAGTCGAGTGGAGCTGAAGCAGGGCGAGCTCGTCGTTGTGCCTTTGCGGCGGCGGCGGCGGCGGCGGCTGCTGCTGATTCGATTGTCCCAGCGAGTGGGCCGCCGCCGCCGGCCGGGCGCCCAGCGGCTCGTCGGCCAGACCGGATATCGAAAAGTAACTGGTCGTCGAGTCGACTGGTCTGGCGTCCGGCGGGACTGGACCCATTTGAGGGGCGGCCTCATCGGCGGCCACGGGGGCGCCAGACAGGAGCCGGTCGCGGGCGCACATGTCAGTGGCGGCGCCGAGTGCAGCGCCGTTGGCCAATTTGGCGCTCGAGCTGGCAAACGAGGAGCCCGCCGACCACTTGGCCACCAGAGTCTTGGCCGGCGCCGCTCGCAATGAGCTCGACAGACGGCCCACTTTCTGCGCCGACTGGCCGCGCTCGACGGCGCCCGCGCTCGCCACAATGCTCGCGCCGCCCGTGAGCATCGGCGGCCACTTGGTCGTCATGTAGCCGCGTTGCATTGCCTTCTGGGCGCGCGACGCCACCAGGTAGATGCGCGAGTAGAAGAAGACCATCACGAGCATGGGGATGTAGAAGCTGCCCAGCGCCGAGTACACGACATAGGTCTTGTCCAGGAAGAGCGAGCATTCGCGCTTACTGGGCGGCGACTGAGGCGACTGAGGCGGCGGCGGCTGAGGCGTCGACTCGCTAATCAGCTCAGCGTCAAGCTCGCCCGCCGCCACTGGCCGATGATCAGTGGCCGGCCTCGGCGGCGACTCGGGATCAGCGGCGGCGGCGCCCTCGTCTCGCCGACTTGGCTGGCCGCCAATCAGCGAATGCGAGCCGACCAGCGCCCGCGACGCCCGAGAGGTCGCCGATAATTGAATTGCGCTCGCCGAGCGCCGGTCGCGCGCCGGCGACAACTCGTCGCCGGCCCCCACCGGAAGCCTAGGGCTGGGCTCGTCTGGGCGCCGATCATAATCGTCGCCGTCGCCGTCGTCGTCGTCGGCGTGGTCGGGGGCTTGGTGTCTCGATGTTTCGGGCGCTCGTGGCGAAGGTCTTGCAAGCGCTCAAGCTCCAGCCGCTCGCCGGCGACAATAATCTGGCCAGCAAACTGGCCGCGCGCCGTCGCGGAATTGAATCAGCCGCTAGGCGGACTGGCGGGCGCATTTTGTTCCGGCGCCGCGCCGCTGCCCATTAGCCGGCGCGCGCGCGTCTGCCCGTGCTGGCTGTCATTTCGGGCGGCGCCTCCATTTTGCATTCGCGACCAGACTCGAATTAGTAGTCGCGAGTCATTAGCTCGGCCGTCGGCTGTCCGCTGGCCGACCTCTTGGCGGCCATCTTGGGCCGCGCTCGTCGCAGCCCTCGTCGGCTCTTCCTCGAGGTGCTCGTCGTCTCGATCGAGCTGGCGCGAGTGCGTGACGGACGCAGACGACGTGGCCTCGCGCCGATTGCCTTCGACGCGCCTGATTGAGGTCAGCCGGCGCCGCAATTGGCGCCTTTGTTGTGGTCGAGCCGGCGGGCCCGCGGTCGGCGTGCGCGCCACGTCCGCCGCCGGCAACCTGGCCGCGCCGTAATGATCGTCCCCATCGGCCTGATTGTTGTTCCTGTTTAACGCCGCCGCCCGGGGCTCCCCATTGATCGGCAACGCGGGCTCGCCAGCGCCAAAGAGCTCGCCGCCGTCGATCAATAGGCGCGAGTTTTTACGATTTGGCCGCGATTTCCTCTCGCTCTCAGGCCCGCTCGCGCCCGAGCTCCTCCTCGGCCTCGTCTTCGCGCTCGCTCTCGACCAGCCACTAAAATCCCAGCTCGGCGGTGCGCCACTTCCGGCGCGCGCACTCGAGCGTGTGGTCGGCGCGCTCGGCGGCCCAAGCGCTCGCTGTGGCCGGCGAGCGGAGCGCGGGCCGCCCGATGCGGCGCGAGCCCCCGAGCGCCGTCGGGCAATGAATTTTTTATTGTCATTCGGCGACTGGCGCGAGTCGGCGCCTGTCGGCCGAGACAATAAATCGGCCGAGTGCAATCGATTAATGTGCTTAGTATCCGGCCTCGGGTCCGCCTCTTGCTGTCTGCCGGCTCGCTCGGCACCGCCTCGGCTGCCATCGCCACTCGACGCCCGCTGAAGCTGGCCCGAGTCGGTCTCGGTCGGCGCGCGGCCAGTCCGAGCGCGCCTCAGGTTTGCGAGCGGCGATTCGTGGCCGGCCCAGTGATCGGCCAGCGGGCGCGCACTGACCCAGAGGTCGGGCCCTGGACTCGGGTCGGTCTCGGTGAAAAATGGCGCATCAAGAGTGATGCAGAGAGTGGCGCGCGGGCCGCCGGTGAGCGGCGCGGCCAGCGGAAGCGTTGCGCAATCGCACTCCAGCCACAGTGGGCGCGGGCGGCCGGCCAGTGGCGCCGGCGGTGGCGCGCCGGAAACAATGAGAGCGAGCTGGGCGCTGTCTCGGCGGCGCCGCTGGCGTTCCGCTCGGCCGAATGGCGGCTCGATTTCGGGGCCCGCGCGGCCTGGACGCCCTTGGTGCTGGTGAGTTATTGTCTCGCGCGTCGCATCGATCGCCCCGTCGTCGTCGTCGTCGTCGTCGTCGTCGTCGTCGTCGTTGTTCGCGGCGTCGAACGGCTGTGGTCGTTGGCGAGCGCGACGACCAGTTGGTTTAGGCCATGCTAATGGCTCATCGCAGCCGCAGCCACGCTGGTCGAGTGCCAGCGCCAAGACAATGTCTCGGCCGCGGCTACGATGTGCTGATGTTTCAGTCGCGGGCGCCTCGAGCGAACAATTGGCGTGCCAAATTGTTGTCGGCGTCTTCGTTGTTGTTGTTGTTGTTGTTGTTGTTGTTGTTGTTGCTGTTGCTGTAAAATTCATCGCCACGAGCAGCCGATCAAATTTCGCTGCTGGCGGCGTGGCGCGGGGGCGGCGCCGGCGGCGGCGGCGCGCGCTCTTGCCGACTCGATGGCTCCTCCTCGGCGCGCGTCGAGTGCGCGGCGTCGGGTCGCCAACGCACACAACAGTCGTGTGCCTCATTGAATGACTGGGCCCTTTCTCCTAATGATGATGATGACGGCGAGGCTGCGCCACCAGCGACTAAGTGGTCTCGCTCTGCGGCCGCGCGACTCGCGGTCGGCGCCCGCTGGTCTCGGTCGTGGTCCTGCTGGTCGTGGTCGTGGTGGTCGTGGTGGTGGTCGTCGCGGACGGGCGGCCAACTAATGCACTGGCAGGCGCGCGGACTCGGCGGGCGCCAGGATGGCGACAACGAACAGCGAATGTCAACTTCTAATTCATTCGGCCCCTTTGTTCCGGCCGCGCGCCGCTCGTGGCGCCCGCGCGCCCGCTCGGGCTCGTCTCCATTGTTCTCGGCAACGTATACGGGCCGGCCAATTATTCTAATGACGACTGCAATTGGCTGGCCCACCCGCTCGCCCGCCTCGTGCACGCGCCTCACCTCGGCCAGTGCAACTCTTTGTTTGTCGCCGCCTCCGCTCACCTCCCTCTCACTCTTGACACTCTTATCGTCAGCCTCCTCCTGCGCCTCTTTTGTGCGCCACCTCCACTTCCGGTCGCCAGGTGGACTCCGATGGCGCCGATCTGCGTGTTCTTTGGTGGTGACAGTGGCGGGCCGTTGGTCAGGTTGGTCAACAAGAGTGTTGCCACTACAGCGAGCCACTGCATTAGGACCCGATTGCCGGGCCAGACGCCCACTTCCGGCCAACGACTTACCTGATTGTTGGTCGGCTGGGGCGCGCCGCCGCGAGCGCCGCAGCGCGTCGATGCGGGCGGAATGGGCGCGAGCCGCGCTGGACGTGCTCGTGTCGAGCGCCACGAGGTCAAACTGCGGAGGCGTGGTCGAGTTGAGGGGCGCGCCCAGCTGAGTGCGGGTGCCAGGCGACCCAGCTGGGGGGCTGCGGCCAGCAGCGCCGCCACCGCCGCCGTTGGCAGGCCGCCACTCGGACAGGAGCGGCGGAAAGCAGATGATAAAGGAGAGCATCCAGACGATGCCCACGATGCTCTTGGCGCGTCGGCGCGTCATAATCGAGCGGTACTTGACAGGCCGAGTGACGGCCACGTAGCGGTCGATGGAGATGGCGCACAGGTTCAGAATGGAGGCGGTTGAGATCCAGACGTCCGTGACCAGCCAGCCGCGGCACCAAACCTGGCCAAATATCCAAACGTCCAACACCTGGCCAGTTTGTTTGGTTTAGTTTCATTTCGGCCACGACGAGGGAGTGCGAGTGCGGGTAGTGTTAGCATGTGCGTCTGGCGGGGGGACCCAGCGACTATGAGCCTCGGCGAGCGCCAAGTGCGCGAACTCAAGAGAGTAGCTTGAGCTCGGCTGCGATTGATCGAGAGCGGCGCGCCTGTGCACCTGCGCGCCCTCATCTTCGGCCGCGGGGCCGTTGTTTGGACGCCTCAAGAGGGCCCAGTCACAGGCGAGCACGACTCGAATGTTAATTTCCTCGACTCCGCGCCTCCGCGCGGCGCTCATTTGACTGAGTGTCCGCTAATTACAATTCAGTGCCAGAGTCATTAGGGGAGTCGCACGTGCGGAGGTCTCAGCCGTCACGGTGGCAGCTAGCGTCTCATTCGCGTGATGAGAGCTCACGAGCTCGCGCGGCTAGAAATAAGATCGTGTGGCACTAAATTGAGAGAAAACCCCGTCTGCAAGCAGCTGCGAAACAATTAGACTCGAGTAGGAGTGCGCGCGCGCGCGCGCGGTCATCAGCTAGATGGCCAATCCAAGACCGGAAGTGCGGGCGGGGCGCACAGGATCCCGAGTTGATCGAGATCGTGTGGCGGCAGAAGAGGGCCGCGAGCAGGCAAGCGCCACTTACCTCGTAGACGAGCGCATAGGGGAGCACTAGAATGCCGAGCATCAGGTCGGCGGTGGCGAGCGACACGATGAAGATGTTGGTGACACTGCGCAGCTTGGCGCTCGCGTACACGGCCACGATCACGAGGATGTTGCCCATTATCACGATGAGGTTTATGAGCACCAGCAGCGCGAACAGCAGCCGGCCGGCGGCCTCCTCTTGGCTCTGGCTGGCCGCGGCCGTGGCCGCTGAGGCCCAGTGCTCTTGGCCCAGTCGAGTGGCGTTGAGCAGCGCCAGCGAGTCCTTGTCATCTTGAGCACTGGCGCCATGGGGCGTGGCAGAGGCGAGCTCCACGAGATCTTGCGGCTGGGCCGCGAACAGAGTGGACGTCTTGAGGTGGGCGCGGACCTGGTCGTGGGCGTGGCCGTGGGCGTGGGCGTGGGCGTGGGCGAGCAGGTTGTCGTGGAGTGGGCGGCGACTCATGAGGAAAAGGCCCTCGAGTCGGCCGGGTTGCTGGACGGACTGCTCGGCGGACGGATTGAGGCCGGGGCGGCGCGGCGCCGGCCGCAGAACAGGCGCACGCCCCCCGCCGCCCGGCCAGTCGCTCGCTCGGGCCGCCTCGATGGTGGGCGTGGCGAGCGGGTTCCGCGCTGGCCACACTGCGCCCGCCTGTGTCCCGGTGACTCGTCAGGCGCCGCGGGCGCAATCTGTCTGCTTGCGAGCGGGCGCGAACTTGAGAGCGGCCCACTGACTCGAGGAACACAGGCGCAATTAGCGAGTCTTGGGAGCTGAAGTTGTCGGGGCCTGGGCACAAAGGGGTGAGGCTGTTTGCGCGCCACAGGCCAGAGGTGTGCTTGTCGTGCAATGTGATAGAGCGAGCCAGCGAGCGATAGACAGAAAGTGTTTGAGTTCTTGTTTGGGCTCGAGCTCGAGTTTGAGTTTGAACGCGCGCGCGCGCCCGCGACAGTCTGGCCTTTTCTCGGCCGTCGGCGGGCTCAGGTGCACGCGGCCGTGCAAAAGCAAGCGCCGCGCGGGCGACGACGACGACGACGATGACGACGAGTATGACGACGACGATGACGACGACCGGCCGCCGGCTCCATGAGCGTCCGCCCGCGATTGAATAAATAATGGACACGCGCACTCGACTGGCGGCAATCAATTCTCAAGCTCGCGCTCGCGCCTTTGTCTGGCTTCTCGTCTTCTCGGCGCCCTCTGCTCGCGCTTCGGCCGCGACCTACCTGGTGCGCTACCGCCGCCAGTGGTGACAGCCGCCAGGCGCCCGCACCTTTGGGCGACGCGCTACCCGCGCGCCGACCCACTTGCACTCGGTGCCGGTCGGTGGCGTTGCGACTCGAGCTGGTGGGCCTTGTCAGCAGCGTCGTCGCCGCCGCCGCCCACGCCGACGTCGCCGCCGCTCACACTCAAGGGCGCCATCGCGCACGCCAATGAACTCTAATCGCTGCTCGTCCCTTTTGTCACGTCTCATCTCCCAGGTGATCCATCTCAATTCCTTTCATCTACTCGGGCCCTCGTCTTCGCGCGCCTTCAATCGCGTTGCCGTCGGGCGTTGTTGTGGCGGCCGCGGGCGCCAGCGTCTTCTCGCTTGTCGTCGGTGGCGCTCGTGGGCTGACTTTGTGCGCGCCCATTGAGCTCGGTGTCGAGCGCCGGCCAGTCCAATCGATCAGTGCGCTCTCAGCCACTCATTGCGTCGCGCCGGCGCTATGCACAAAGTCGGCCCTCTTGCGCGCAAGACAGCCGCTTCTGTGTGACTCCCGAGTCGCGACTCGCTCGACAGTGACGCCCGCGTTGCGGTTTCAGCCGCGCACCCCTGCGCCTTACGTAAGCGAGCCCTGCGCATGCGCGCTCTCTAGGCACCTGTTCGCGCCCCCGGGCCCGCGTCGACGGCAGTCAATCTGTTGGCCCTCGACTGAGTCGACCACGGCGATCACCAGCACCGCAACGACGAGTCGGTCCGAGAGAGCGCTGTTGCACAATTGCATTAATATTTTGCCGCCGCGACGACTCACGATTAGTCCTGACGAGGTGTAATCGAATATTGAACAGATCTCAGGAGCTGTGCGGGCGACTTGCTCACGTTGTGCGTTGATTTCACTCGCTCGCCTCCCCTCCCGTCGCGTCCCCCCAACGGTCACTCAGAACGCCCCCTTCAGTGGGCGACGCTCTGCCTGTGCTCGAGTAGTCGTCGGCGTCGTCGTCCGTGTCGTCGTCGGTTCACAGACAACGAGTTCGAGCTGACTAAGCACTCGCTCTGCGGGTATGTAAGGCGCGTGCCTTATGGAGACGCACGATATGCGAACGCGCGGCCCGGCTGTTGTTGTCGTCGATTGTACACTCTCTGCCGCACACACTCGAACCTGCAGGCTCGCTCGTCCCATTGTAAAGTTGGCATTTAGCGCGTTTGTCCGGAGCTGATTAGAATTTGCGAGCGCCATGGATACAAGGCTGCTAACAAGTTCATTGTGGGTGCCATGTGGCCTGGCGTGTGGGGGCGCAAAATGCAATTAGTCGCTGCACGCGAGCAGGCCTAATGAGCCGGCGGCCGCGTGAAGCGCCTCCTCTTGCGCATTTGCGTGCACCAGTCCGTCTGTGTGTCTGTGTGTGTCTATGCTCAAGTGTAAGCGTATGTTTGCCAGCGAGCCGGCGAGCCTGCGAGCGTCTGGGCGCACAGACACTGTTCGCTCGATGTCGGCCGCAGCTCGGCAAAAGTCGGCCCTCCTTTGAGGGCACCGCCGCCGTGAGCTTAGGCGAGCTCGCGTGTGCCCCAGGCGGCGTTCATGTTGCCGCTCAAATGCGTGTGCTCTTTGTACTTGTGATTTAAAATTTGGCCTCGCGCAGGCGGCGCGCACGTTCAGGTAATGCACGCGCGCCAGATGATGCTCGGGCAGCGCGGAAGTGGCGCCAACTTGGCTGAGCTGGCGCACGCTCGCCAGGTGTGCCCAGCACAAAGCGCATCGATCGCTTCCGGTGCGACAAATTATCTAAGCAGCACAAAGTCGGCGCGGCTCTGGCGGCGGCCGGCGGGCGAGTCGATTTCGGTGGTCGCGGCCGAGCGCCCGTTCGACTGGCCTCGCCGCGGGCAGGCGGGGCTTTTCCAGAGATTCAAATGGAAGTCAATCTGCGCGCGTGCGAGCGTTTGAGGCAATCTCTACTCGACTCGACTCGACTCGACTCGACTCGACTCGACTCGATGAGAATGAGAACGCGGACGCGAGCTCCAAAGAGTTCGCCGGCTGGCCAAATCTCCTCAAGGCGGCGGCCGCTCGCTGTGGCGGCGTCGCTCAATTTCGACGGAATCTCAGCGCTATGCGGCCCGCATAACGCGCGCCCGCTTGGCGTGCACAACTGGCGAAACAATGGTGTCGTGTGGGCGTTGCGGGGGCGCACTTGCGGGCGCGCGCCATGTGGGCGAGGGGAAATCTAATCAAAAACTGTCCTCTCGCTTGGCGAGTCGCGCGCAGCCACGTGCCCTACTCGACTCGACTCGGCTCGGCTTTGTCGTGATGCTCGATGCGAGTCGACTCGAGTGAATTTGAATTGGAAAATTCGCATAGGCGGCCAGAGTTGCGGTCGGGCGGCCAACTGGCAGTGTGTGTGTGTGTGTGCATGCGCTCGCCGACTTCTGAACAGCCAGTTGGCGGCGGACTTGGCGCCGGCCGAGTCTGTGACTCGCCAGCTCTCCAACTCTTCGGTGCGCCGGCCTGAAGTTAATCTATTTATATTGCGCTCTCACGACGCTCTTGCCTGATAAGCGAGCCCGCCAACGCTCGCGCGCCCACCACTCTGGACACAATTGTTCATCGTGGTCGTGGTCGTGGTCGTGGTCGTGGTCGTGGTCGTGGTCGTGGTCGTCGTCGTCATCACCGCTGTCGCCGTGATCGTGGCCAACAATTGTGTGGCGGGCGCCCAGCGAGCGGGCGGCGACTTGCGACCATCCAGCCGGCCGAAGCTCGTTAGCCGCGCCACTGAACCGCCGCCCGGAACACAACTCGACGCCGCCGGCCCGTTGCCTCCCTCAAGGGCGGCGCCCACTGGCTCTCTTGCCGACGCCGGCGCGCGAGTCCAGCTCGCACACTCGCACGCCCACGCACTGACACTCGCACCCGCGCTCGCACACACACACAACAATTTCCGCGCCAGAGCGGTCGCGCGCGAACGACCCTATGCGAGCTTGTCGTGTGCGCGCGAAACTTGGCAAGTCTAATGCGCGCGCTCGCCCATTGTTCGGCTCTCAAGTGGGCGCCAAGTCGGCGCGCCCCACTGAATAAGTCCTCGCCCCTCTTGCCGCCCCATTCACTCCGAGCCCAGCCGAGCCGACCCCCTCGCCCGTCTCGGCCTGTCCTTGTCGTCTGGCCTCTCGCCACACTCTTCGCCGCTGAATCTTGGCGGCCGCAAATTGAAATCCGGCGCGCCGCCAACCAGACAGTCGCACAGGTGACTTTGGGGCGCTCGCCGACGCGCGTTTGTGTCTTTGCCTTTGCTCGCTCGTCCCCCATCGCCCGTCGCCTCCTCGTGGCCCGGGCGCCAGTGCGCACGAGTCGCAACGCCAAACAGGAAGCCGCCGCCTTGAGGCGATTTATATGCAGAGGCGCGCGCTTGTGCAAATCCAGTGGCCACAACGAGCGCCGGCAATGAGCGCGCGCTCGTTGTCGCCGACTCCATCGAGGCGCAATGATGACAGGCGTAACGCATCACTCGACAGATCTACCTGGCGAAATTACCGATCGCGTGCGTGTCGCCTCGGCGTTTGATTTGTTCGTCGGCGGCGGCGTCCGTGTTGACAACTCACTGATACTCTGGCGTCCGAGAGCTGAGACGGTGACGATGCATCCGAATGCAAATCTCAATGCGAATGCGAACGCGAGAATGTGATTGCGAATGCGAATCAAAAGAGCCTCGAACCGGGCGAGACTGGCTGATTTGTGTCGCCGCTTACGTGTGCCCGCGCGTGCGTGTAGATGTTGTTTGTGTAGGGGCTGCTATTCTGCATTACGGGCACAAACGCGGGCGCTCCCACAAGGCCACGCCGATCGCCTAAACCGCCAAGACCGCAAACATGACTCCTGGCCCCAAACGGAACTGTGGCGCACTAATGCAAGCCAAATGGCACCGCTGCCGGGCCGTCGGCTCTGCGTCGTCCCGGGCCACTAGGAGTTGTTTCCGTTTGCGGTCGTCAAAAAGTGTGGCTCACCGAAGCAACACTGAGAGCGCCTCAAAATGCCACAGACAACACCTCGAGCGCGTAGACGTAGGCCGCAACTCATCAACTCCTTTAGGCTGGCGCTGGCTCTGCACTGGCGGCACTCAGTCACCAGACGTCTGAGTCCGACCGAGATCATTGAAAGCCTCCGGCTGGCTGCCGCCCGTCTAGCTGCCAACTCTTCTGGACCCGAACTCTAGGCCTGCCTGTGGTGGACCCTCGTCAGGGAATGAGTTTGATGACAGTTAATTATATTCGCGACCGCGAGGTTTCGGGCGCTCTGAGAGAGAGAGAGAAAGAGGTGCTCACACACGACAGCTAAGCTCGCCAGCACCTCGCTCGCCCCGACAACGCCTGCCGGTGGCACTTATTTGCCTACCTGCACTCCGGTGGACAAAACAAACTGACGGCCGTGTTTGTGTTCCCGGCAACTTGGAAATGGAGCCCCTTGTTTGGGGGTCGCCGCCAAATTTGCCGACCTGGGGGTCGTGGCGGTGACAAGTGTCCATCCGCGCGCATGGTCGATGGCCGTCCGCTTGTTATGCTTGATCAGCTTTCAGTGGCGCCACATAATCCAGATCATTAGGCAACATAATAGGCAACCGAATAGCATGAGAATGAAGCGCCACAGAGTCGACTCGCTCTGTGGCCGACTTCAATCAAGAGGGCGGTCGTGAAGACGCCCTCCTGAGCGGGCGCTCACTCTCGAGGCGAGTCCGTGGGTGCAAACAGGATAATTCGGGGGAACAATTCAGACTAATCGAAAGCACCAATGGGATATGTTCAAGTATCTTCAAGATGTGAAATGCTTACAACCAGAAGTGCTCGACCTGAGTTCTGCTAGAGTATCGGTCACTATTGAGAGTAGATTCAGCTAGTAGCCATTCGCTTTAACGGGTAGAATTCCCCTTCGTCCCGTCCGTCTTGTCCGTAGGTCGAATTTTGCTTAGCTTGCGACTCGTTGCGTTCACAGTCCTCAAATATTCTCATCCGCACATCGATATCTAGGGCAAGCTTAAGAGTGTGACAGACACAAACCTACTAGAGAGCGTCAAGGGGAAATTCGGGTGCGCCGCTCCCAACGCCATCCTGCATGAGCAGAAATCGGCAAAGATACGAAGCTAAATTCTCGTCCTCAGGTTAATTACTGAAACTGAGACGACAGGTTCCAATGTTCCATCCTCTCGCTGTGTGAGAGCTGATGAATCTTTGGATGGCTCACGTCAACGGTTTAAACCTCTTCATGGCAACCAAGGATGAATGATCGGTGTATTAGGTCTTGAATAACCAGGCCAGCGGGTTGTCTGAGCATTCACAGTAGAACCTATCATCATCTTTATATTTTTGTACCACAAACGCAAACAGGCGCTTTTCATGTTTACAACATTCATTGCACAAACTTGCCAAGTTTTCTTTCTTCTCTCTGTTCGTCATGATGTTCCCCTCGTCCTCTACTTTCAACCAGCCATTGAGCACAACAGTCTCTGGGAGGGGCTTGTACGTATGAGAGAGACATGGGGACTTCTCTGGCTCGTCGGCGGACACTTTGCAGGCAATCAAAGCAATCGCAAGGCACACGCGGGTCAACGTAGCTGTTGTCTGCGATCTCATTCTGATTATAATTCGAAAATTATATCAGATATCCTTCACTGAATGCAGAATCTACTAGCAAGAGGTTGGCTATGCACAGATATCGATACCATCAATGAGCTTGCGACTGTATTCCCGAACTCTTCACTTCGGCTAGAATTGAGCGGAGATCAAAGGTCGGTTATTAATAGCTGGACCGATCTCCGGCCGCCTCGCCCCACTTCATCGACCAAACCTTGGGCCCTGCCCTGTCGCTCATCCTGATTACAAGCTGACCCACTGACTCTTGGAGCTATGAGCGCGTGAGCATATGGTCATATTCATTTCGTCCATTGTTTGCGGCACAAAACAAAATGGACCTTTGATTATGGGCTTCCACGGATACTCGCTCCTGACGCTGCAAACGCCCGGTGAGCGACACCATGCGCACTAAGAGCCTCGCATCAGTGGGCAAGCGGATGAAATTTGATTAATCAAGAGCGCACAAATGAACCTGCCGACTGGCGGCGACAGGCCAACAGAGTGCTCAACCGACTGTTCGTTGTCGGGTGTCCAGATTTAGTATTTGGCAGCGTCGTCGTCAGTTGGCTGCGTCGGCGTCAAGTTGCCGTCCTCGATGCCCATCCGCTCGATCGGTCAGCGCTTGACGCCGCCACAGGCGAGCCACTTTCGCGGCATCGGCTGCGCGCGGACGCCAACGTCACCAGACACGTCAGCCAGTTGGAGGCTACTCGTCGGCTGGATTGGTCCGATCGACTTGCTCGTCAATCTGCACTCTCTCGACTGCGTTCGCTGACTGGGCGCCGAGTTGCAGTCCAATCGAGCGCAAAATTGCCGAGATTGAGCGCTGATGCTTCCGTTGACGCGGTCGCAAACGCGTGCGCTTGTCATACCTTTGAGCTGGCCAAATCACTATCTATAGCACTCGTTATGTCTCTCTTGCGCACTATTTCTTTCTATGCTTGCAGCTGCTCAAGCGCTCTCCGTCGCGCCCGTTGCCGCCCTGGACAGGTGAGTGGCCCGCGGGTCCGACGGGCACTCTCGACGTGATTGGACTCGACAGGCCCCACAGGGGAGCGGCCAGTCGTGTACGTAATCAAGCTTGCGGCCGCCAAGTTGCCAATGATCAAGAGTATACTCACAGCAGTGGACTTGTGGTCTTGATGTGCTAGTGTTTTCAGTCGCTGGTGTTGCGACATTTGAACGAGGGCTGCTACCGACAAGGACACACCGGCAATGATCCAGCCGCCAACTGAGCGTGGCTTCTGCAACTGTCGCCTTTTTGTCAGGCCTCGATCAGATAGAGACGCGCACGACCCATTTAGATCCCAACAGCCCCACTCGGGAGGCGCCAAATCACGCCCACGAGTGCTCATTGGCTACTCTAACAGTCTCTGTCACTAGGTAGACTGCCAAGCCCTAAGTAAGAGTCCTCTATGCGCGCGTGCGAGCGTCAATCCAGGTTGTAGCGGGTCCCACTGTCGCGTCTAACTGACATTTATTAGTTCGCTTATGTGGCCATCAGCAGAGGCGCCTAGCGTTCCTGTGCGCGCTGACAACGAGTCAGTGGGGCCAGAGAGATTCACATCGGACAATGGCCAGGCCATCGGGGAAAGGCTAGTGTGTCTCTAATGTTGCGCACGCCCACCAGCGACTGGACGAGCCTCTCGAAGCCGAGCCCAAAGCCACCGTGCGGGAAAGTGCCGAACTGGCGGAGGTCCAGGTACCACTGGAAGCGGTTATCGTTGGGCCGTATATGATTGATCTTGTCGTCGAGACCATGGTCTATGTGCTCCTGGTCGCTTGAATTGCGCGCCCCAGGTAAACGACCTGGCGCCGAGGTTGCCGCGTCTATGTTCTGGCGCAGTAAGTCGATGTTGTCCTCACGCAAGCTGCCGCCGCAAATCTCGCCCCCATGAGGCGCGATCAGGTCGAAGTTAAGCGCCGTGCGCGCGCTAGGGTCACACTTCATGTAGAACGGCTTCAGGTGCCTAGGGTAGTGGGTGATGAAAATTGGAATATCATTGCAGTACTTAAGGAGCTGGCGTTCGTGCCAGCGGTTTATATCACAACCGTAGTGGCAGGCCGGGTTCCACGACATTCCTTGGGCTGGGCCCGTTCCCGAGGAGACACTTTTATCACCCAGACTCGCTGGCTTAGAGCTTAAGTTCTGTAATATCTTCAAGGCCTCGTCGTAGGTCATTCGAACGTACTTTGAGTGCGCCAGACACTCGTAGACTTGATGATTTGAATATTTATCTAATAAGCAGGCAAAGTCTGCGCTGAACTCGCTCACCTCGGCCAAATATTGGGCCACAAACTTGACTACAGACTCCAAACGATCCATGAGAGGCTCCAGTTGGTCCAGATTGGCTTCCTCGGCCTCGAGCATCAAAAACTCGCACAAGTGGCGCTGGGACAGTGAACTTTCGGCCCGAAAAGCCGGTGACAGACAGTAGACGCGTGACAACGAGCTCGCCAGACATTCAAGGTGCAGCTGGGCCGAGGTGTTCATAAAGACTTGTCTATTGAAATATTCGCTCTCGAGAGAACGCTGACTCATGTTCCCCGGCTGCTCTAGTTGGCCACTTTCAGCGCCCTCTCGAGCCGACTCGTAGGCTTGTTTGGTGTCACTGTCGATTTTGTCGTCATCTTCGTCATCCTCGTCATCATCTGCGACTCGGCCACCGTTGAAACTGTCACTACTCTGACCAGATTGCGAGTTTGTATTGAGTCTGGAGATCTTTTGTTTGCACCGCTGAGCCACGAAGAGGTCGCTGCTGGCCTCACTGTCGTTTGCCGTCAAGATCGGGGTGTGGACTCGAAAAAAGTCCATCTGCTTGAAGATCATATGAAAAGCAAGCTCAAGCTCACTTCGGACCCGTAATAAGGCGCCAAAGTGGCTTGCACGCGGTCTCAGATGGAGATTTTGACGGAACCAGCCGTCGCTGAGGGTGCGGTTCTTGGCTTCGGAAACGAGCGGGTAATTGTCCGGATCACACTTGCCTATTTGGTCTATCTGGTTCACTTTGAACTCGACTGTCTGTTTCGATCCAGGACTCTTGATGAGATTGCCACGACATGTCAGATATGAGCCAAGTTCTGGCCTCTTGAGCAGTGATTTCTTGATGACGAGCTGTAAGTGGTCTCGAGTTGAACCGTCGATGAGATCGACAAAGTTGAAGGACTTGTAGTTTCGGATATTGGCCACCCGGCCGGCTATGATGTACTGAGTCTGATCGCTAGGTTCCAGGAATAGCGCCCGTCTAACATTCCTGAGCCGAACTAATCTGGAGGCCATCTGGAGGGTCGTCGTCGAATAGATTTAGATGTGCACTTATTGGACTCAATTGGATAGTGAAAATTCTAAGTTGTAGAAGTTGTCGCTGGGGCAGTCATGAGTTACTAGTTAGGGAGTTCATCACGAGGAATCATTGATTAGTTGAAACGAGCCAAACAAATCTCTTGCACTCATTTGGGCCAGCCGGCCAGTGGAGAGCGCCAAAACCAGGACCACGTGAGATGAAGCATGTGAGTGAAAGTTTGTTTACGCTCGCGCTTTTGTTTGTGATCTCAACTTATCCTAACTACTAATCCAGTCAGTCAATATATTAAAGACTTTATTCGTGCATATGTTCCATTACAGCTATGGGCACCACGAAAGAGTCTGAATTAGACGTTCCACTCTTCTGTGCCAAAGTTAAGGATGAAGTATCAGGGAGATGGTTGTATCTCAACATATATGGATCGGACGAAGTTGAGGCTCCAAAAGATGAGGTAACATCAGTGAATCTCTTCGGAGCATTGATGGATACTACACTAGACCGCTCTGGCTTCTTTATACCTGTCCGTCTGAGCCCAATATTCTGGTGTAAAGATATCGCAGGAGGAACGGACGCGCGATCTTATGCTATCAGGATTGCAATAAACAAGAAATTCGCATTCAGACGAGTGATATCGGACCATTTCATGATAAACTATGTTATCACTATTTCAGAACAAGTTATACAGGATCAATTCAATGACAAGACCAGTCCAAAGTACAAATTTCAGTATCTCGGCCACAAACTCAAAATCGATCATGGAGATCACCAGTTATTAGGCTCAAAGTTGGTCGAGATAGAGGACAAGATAGTGACAAACAAGGTTGTCGTTGTCGAGGCGGGTAAAGAGACAACCATCGATAACTCATGCGAAAAATCAGCTGAGCAGAAGACAGATGAACCGATATCGTATGAGCTGCACCTGCGCCCCGCTCTCAATCTACTTACTCTCTCAGCTTTCACCGAGCGAATGCCCGTGTCCATGACCTTCAATGATCAACGTTTCCAATTAGATACCTTTGATGGACGGAAACTTGACCTGGAACTCCCGCTAGACATCGACTTGAAAGAGCCTGTTAAATATAAATATGACCATCGTCTATGTTTGATGAGGATTGTCTTCAAAGTCAAAGAGCCCGGATTGATTTAATCAGAACTCCTTAGTTTCAACTGATAAACTTATCACAAGCTGTGATTATTAGAGTCACCAAAGCTAAAGGAAGGTTGATATAATATTGATCTCTAAGAATGTGTTGATACGACGATCTTCATTAGATTGTACCTATCACGAAGTGGTCTACTCAACAGGTCGGATTAGATGGATCAAAAACCAGAAGAACACTCGGGTCAATCTGAATTTATTGAATATAGTAGTTATATCAGGCCTAGACAATCGTATGCTTAGTCGGAAGCCTGCACTTCGATAGTGCCAAAAAGTTTGGTTAGCATCCTATTGGTACACTTGCACTCGCGTCTCTCATCCCACGTCCTATAAGAGAAGCGGAACTTGTGATCGCGACAACAGAGACGACAAAGATGTTCCATATTAGTCTTGGCTGTGCCATCGGAGGCGGGACTTGTGCGACTATTGAGTTGGCGTTTGCAAGGTTGGGTGCCCTCTAGCCCGTCATCAACTGACTCGGTGGGCGGCTCCGAGGCCCAGCGCTCGGCAATTAGCTCGCGGAGTTCCTCCATCTCCTTGGGTCGCATATATTTTTGCTCATTCTCAGAGAAGTAATGCGACAGTGAGGGCGCACTGCTCGCAGCTACGCCCACAAGCAGCGTCACAAAAGTAATTAGAATGAGCAGATTGGAATTCATTGTTAAAGATTGTCCTTGTGATTGTTCAACTCTAAGGTTCTACCGGGTCCGCTTGAATTTGACAAGTTTACAGAAATCTCATACCACTGACTTGGTGAATCGCGCTTAAAATAGCCCTCCAGATGTTTGACATCCAGAGAGCTCGTGAGCGGGTGGCTTGCCAGGACTGCAAGTGCTCTATCTGGGGCTCGATCTAAGGCATGCTGACAGAGCCCACCGAGCGAGAGGTTGGCCAGAGAATAAATGTCACTCTGGCGACTGATTCGCCGCCAAGCTCTCAAGGCCGACGCTCAGGTTGCATCGGAGTTTTTGTCAGCTGCTATACGCCGGAGGCCGCGCTAGCCCGCCACTGACCAGCGCTCGGCTGGGGATGCGAGTGGCTCGGTCATCAGCTGCGAGCTTGTGCAGCCGCCGGCGCCTCGCCGTGGGAGCTGGAATCCAATTACTTTTTTGTCGCCCGCATCCGGCGACTTTAAACTGTCAACTGGCTGACGCGGATGTTGCGCAACTCGCTGGCTGGCCAGTCGGAGTCGCTCGCCAGATGCAATTGTGCCTCCAATGGACAGGCGGAATGGAGGGCGAGAAATAAATCTGCAGTCGAGCTGTTTGATTGGAATCTCGGCTGCAGTTGGAGATCCACCGGCCCATCGCCGTCGGCCGACCGGGGGATAATTTTGAAACATGAAACTGGAGGTGTGAGTGCAGCGCTTCCAGGGGCGGCGGCGGCGGCGGCGGCAGACGTGAGCAGCGGATTGAAATTGGCACTCGAGCACGAGGGCGACGTGGAGATCGAGAGCGTTGGCCGGGTCCTGGGCTCAGTTTATCGGGCGACCATTCCGCTCGCGCGCACTCGCGACCGGAACCCCGCGAGCCAACTCGTTCAAATATCAAAGTCAATTTGTGGTAAATGAAGTGAGGGCCAGCCGACGGCGGGGGCGGGGGATAAAAAGAGGCGCCGGTGGCGAGTTTGCGCCGGCCCACTCATTTGGTGGCGCGCGAGTTTTGCTCGGCCAGCAAGTTGAGCGCGCGTGTTAAATGGACACGCGCCAGATGGACTAGGCGCTCGCTCGCTCGCTCGCTGCGCGCCTCTAGACGCGCGCTCTAGAGGCTCGAGAGTGGCCAGGCGGTGGCGAGCCTGTGAAGGGCTGGCGAGAAGAAGAAGAAGAAGAAGCCCAAGAAGGAGGAGAGGCAGAGAGTTGTCCAGTAGCGAGCTAAACGACTTCCAGGATCGTTTATATTGCAACTGGCGCAGGCCCAGAGAGTGTCGCCATCATGTTCGCCAGTCCGCCCTCGCTCGTGCGCTCTTCCTTGTTCGCTCGCCAAGTTGCGCACTTGTACTGTCGCTGGCACTGGCACTAGCACTTGCACTTGCACTTGCACACGCGCACTTGTCTCCACTTTCACGTTCCAAGTGGACGCCAAGGAGTTCCCAAAAAAACATGCTCGCCAGAGAGGGCGAGAGCGCGCGATCAAAAGTGTCGAAGTGGCCAGATTTGCGCCAACGATGGCCAATATCTGGCCGTCGCTCCAGCGGTGGCGGCGGCGGCGGTGCCAACAGCAGTTTCTCATATGCTGGCCACACAAGCGAGCGTTCCTCCGGCGAGAGGACAAGAATAAGAATGAAGTGGAGGTGATGGCGCCGTGAGCGAGCGCGACCGGCGCCAGAGTCTGGCGGGCGCACGTGCGACGCGCTAACTCAATAACACGACTCGGACTCGCTCGCCCGGCCGCTGGCCACTGGCAGCCGCGACTCGCGTGCCGCAAACTAATAACACGTGTGGGCGGACAATAATAATAATAATGATAATAATGAGCCGGGGGTCTGCGCGCGTCGAGATTCGATCATATTCGGCCGGACGTCGCTAACTAGCCGACGGCCGACCGGATGCAACAGCGAGGCCAACAACAAGCGAGCGCTCGAGGCCGATGCCCTTGGCGAGCTGGAGACTCGCTGGTCGAGATCGAGATCGCGCGCGCTAACAAAGCAGAAGCAATATCGGCGAGTGCGGTGGCGTCTGATCTCGCGGGCGGCCGAGCGGGCGGCCGAACGGACTGACGACCAGATGAGAAGGCGCGCCCGAGTCGAGCGAAGAGAGAGCTGCCCGAATTTGCGCCTCCATTGGACACAGAACAAATTTGTTTGCCAGTCGTAGTCGTCGCCCTCGTCGTGGCCAGGCGACGGCGGCGGCGGCGGCGGCGGCGAGGGCGAAGGCCGCGGCTGGCCGACTCGACTGAGTCACTCAAGTCTCGCCCTCGAGGTCGCGCGGCACCGAATTGATCAGCACAAAAACGATCCACTTGAACAAGTGGCCGGCAGCGCGGAAGTCGCTAGGCGCTGGCGCGCGCCACACGCGTGCCGCCTAATAAGCCGGCCGTGTGCGGCTCGCCGAGCGCGCGCGCCAGTGAATTAGCGCCCGCGCGACTCACAAATTGACTCGACTCGAGGGGGCCGGGCGCGCCGCACGCGCGCTCATTGTTTTTGTCGCCGGCCGCTGGCTCGCGCTTCCGCCCGCTCGGCGACCAACTGGAAACACTGCCGCTCGGCCATATTGCCCCTTTGTATCGCACACTGAGCCGCACTGAGGCCCACTGAGGCCAGCGCCAGCTCCAGCCCCAGCTCCAGATTAGCGCCCACCCGGCCGCCCGGCCGCCAGCCCGCATCCGGCCGCGCGAGTGCGAGCCGCCCGGGCTAATCATGTCGACGGCATTCGTCAGCGCCCCGGCGGCGCTGGCTTATTATTGGCCGGCCGCACGCGCCGCTTGCGCAACAAAGCGCCGCGTCAGCGGCCCACTGGCTAAGCTCAGGTGACGCGAGCACTAATACTGGCGAGCACGCGAGTTCACTTGCGCGCCGGCGACGAAACTCGACGCGCGCCAGTCGTTGCGGCTCTCTCGCTTGCGCGTGGCCGCATCGCAACGAGCGAGCGAATGCATAATCGAAATGATTTAAATCAATCACGTCTGCGTGCGCGAGACAAAGGGCCGCACATGGGGGCGGCGCTTAGAGGCACAAAACAAACAGGCGCCCAATTCGATTGCGAGCGCCGCCAGCGCAAACAGAACTGCGGCCTTGCGCAAATACAAAACCTTGACAGTTATAATTTGGCGAATTATCGCCCGGGCGCCCGTGGCGGCGACCAATTTGTCGCCACGCGGGCGACTGGGCTGGGCCCACACCGACGATGTTGTTGTTGTTGTTGTTGTTGTTGTTGTTGTTGTTGTCGTGGGCACTGTTCCAGCAGTCGCTAACACACCAGACGCCGCCCACTTGCATCCTGGTGGCCGAGTGAGCGCACCCCAATGGATGGGACCCATCGGGCCCTGGCAAACGTCGAGGCGCACGCGATGCGCCGCCGCTCGATCGGCAATGCAAATCACGCCGACGACGCGAGCGGCGCTGTTTCGCGCCAGCCGCGCGCTCGGCTAATCGAGACCACCGGAAGCGAGGCGCTTGCTCGGCGCGCACGCCGAGCCTCGCGGCTAACTAATGGCCGAGGGGGCTAGGCGGCTGCGCTAGGCGCGCGGGGCGCCTAGCGCGTCGGCGAGCTGCGCACGTGCGTGGGCGCAAAAAAGTCCGCTGGCGGCGGCGGCGGCGATGACGAAGCGACGAGCGAGGCGCGACTAAAATATGCAAAAATCTCGTCCTAGTGCTCTAGGTGCCTGGCACTGATTCGGGTGCTCACGATGTGGCCCAGTCGCTGCTCGCGAGTGCGCCCACTTAGACTGGCTGGCTCGCCCGGCGCAGTGAGCCAGCCAGCCAGCCAGCCAGATCGATGAATGATTGCGCAACAAAGCAGTGCGCCGGGCCGCCGCTCGAGTTGGCGTCGCGTGACGCGGGCGCCGGCGATAAATAAAACTTTATTAAGGTCAAGCCGAGGCCCAGCGGCGGCGTAGGCAGTCCAGAGCTGGGGCGCACTAATCAAGTCGACTTTTTGCCCCGCGCTAACAGCAACGCGTCACTCGGCCACTCGTTGACTGCGGCGGCGACGGCGTTCGCCTTGTCGTCGTGACTGTCGGGCGACGGTGGAGGTAATTCGAGCGTCACGCCCGTCGGCGGGCGAGACAATTGAATGGCACTCGCTGGCTCGTGTGTTTGGCGCGACGGGATAATTGACTCGTCGGTGACGTCGTGGTCTCGACCTCGCGCTCTCCGTCGCACTCGCTGGCCGACGGGGACTTGCGCGCCCCCTCGACGGCGCCTACTCGCAGACAAGATTGACAACTCGAGTGCGCGCGTTTGTTTGCGCGCCCGCGCCACTCGCACAAAGGCCACCGCGCGCCCCTATGTGCCGGCCGCGTGATTTGATTTGCACAAAGGCGACCGTCGGCGCCTTCGCCCTCGTGCTCGTGGGGACGAGCGCGCTCACTGTCACGCGACTTGCTGGCTTCCAGGTGCGCGCGGGCGTGGCCCAGTGCTCGCGCCCGACCTCCGGCCGTCTCGGTCTCACTTCTCCCGCTCGTTCGTTTGCTTAGCCGGGCGGGCGTGTCGCGCCGCTCGAGCGAGATGATTGAAATTATTGGCGGGGCCACTTTCAGGTGCACAGCTCTCAGGTGCGCAAGTTCACTCGGCCCGTCAGTGGGCGTGGCCCCGACCGAATCGAGTCGAGTCGAGTAGAGCCGAGCCGAGCCGAGCCGAGGGCAAGGACGAGCGGAGAAGGAGGAAAGCAAAGCAAACATTTGGCAAACAGTAGGCCGACGAGTGGGCCGGCGGGCGAGGCGATTGCGCGCAGCTCGTCAATCGGCGCCATTGTGTTTGCATTGTGGCCGCATTTCCAGGCGCGCGCATTTCCATTTGCGGCCGGCGCGCCGCCTCGGCCACGCCCGGCAAAAGTGTCGCCGCCGGCGGCCACTTTTCTCAAAAACGCGCCGCCCACGCGCGCCCCACTCCGATTTCCATCCGCTCGCGCGATCCATTGTCTTGCCGCTCGCAGCGTAGCGAAACAATGCGACACAAAGCGCCGATCACGACACCAGCAGCAGCAGCAGCAGCAGCAACAACAACAACAACAACAACAACTACCAGCACGACGAGGAGTCGGAGGCGCCAGACACGCCGGCGGTGCCCTTAATGGGCCCCGCGAGAGGGCGGCCGCGCCAGGCGGACAGCCGCGCGCTCGCTCGCACCAATCGATTACACATTCTGATTCGGCGAGCGGCGGGAAACAATCTTCCAGCTGGCCGCTGTGTTGCGCAACCGCGCCCCAAGCGGGCCCTCGACGCGTCCATTGCTCACTGTCGGCGGTCAGTGTCGCGCGTTTGGGCATTGGAAAGTGCGCCGCGCACACAAAGTCATCGGCGCAAGACGAGGAGACGCAAATTCAAATGCGACGTCGCCGACATCGATTGGGGTCGAGCGAGTGGGCGAGCGAGTGCGTGAGCGAGGGCGCAAGTGGGCGCCGCTCGAGCCAGCAGAAGCGAAAATTTATCTCCGCCGCCGCCACCGCCGCCTCGAGGCGAGCTCACTCTCTTGCGACTAATCTCACGCCGCACTGACCAGCGCCTCCACCTGGCGCGCAAATTCCGGCCCGGCCGCACGTCCGCTCCTCCGGCCGCTCCATATGGCCAATTTCGTCGTCGTGCTCAATCAAGCGAGGCGCCGATTGTTGGCGACGGCTCCCGTCTTCATTGGCCGCGCCGCCGCTCGGCCGTCGCCACTCGGACGGCGCGCGGCCCAACTTGCGGCCAGCCGCCGCGAGGCGGACCGCCCGCATTGCATCACGTCGTCATTAATATCAATTAAGCTCGACGACGACGACATGGGCGTGGGCGTGGGCGTGGGGGTGGACGTGGACGTGGTGGGTGCCGTTGCGCAGCTGCTGCGAGGCCGCGCGCTCTCGTGCGCGGGCGCGCAATTGTCGCCCGTCGGCGCCCACTTGAGCGCGCGCCTGCGGAAAGATTAATTTGCTGGGCTGAGATTCTCCTGCGGTCTCGCGCTGACAGCTCACAGGTGCGCCCGCACATCTCGGCGCGCGCCGCAGCGCCGGCCAGCTTTCATTAGGGGCGCCCGTCTGTCGGCGGCCAGGCACAGGTGCAATTGTGTGCGCCGCTCGCGAGTCGGCGCGTGGCCAGCGCTGGGGCCGCGGCCAGGCGATGCTCGACGCCGACTCCACTGATCGGCCGCCTCCTTGAGAGCGGACGCGCGCGATTGGGGCCTGTGGCGCCCGTGACGACGACCATGACGAGCGAGTAAATAAACAAACAAGCGCCCGCGCTCGAGCTCTGGGCGCCCACAATATGGCGCAATCGAGTTAGCGGCGAGCAAACAGCGCACAGGCGCCGGGCCGGAATCTAGTCGCGGCGAGCCGGCGGGAGGCCGGCGCCCACTCGTCGCGCCCTCGGCCGCCCGGAGAGCTCGCTCGAGTGAGAACAGTGTTGTGGCTGGCCGGCCACAGGCGCGGCCGCTTGCATACGAGACGCGCTCTCGGCCAGGCGCCAGCTCGTCGTCGTCGTCGTCGTCGTCGTCGTCGTCGTCGTCGTCGTCGTCGATCATTGACGCTCACGAGACCGACGTCGCCGACGCGCAATGATCAATAAAAATAATAATGATAATAATAATAATGAGCGAAATTTCATTTCATAAACCCGCACAGCGGCGGCCGAGAGTCGGCGGCGTCTCGAGAGGACGCGCGCACGAGTCGCCTCGCCGCCGACGCCGACGCAATTTGCTCGCGAGGTGCCGGCCGGGCGGCGCGCACGCGCCCCGAGCAGCGAGCGGCCCTAGGCGCTGGCCGCATGCGCGCACTGCGCGCGCCTCGTTGGCTCGAGGCAGTGCGGGACTGCTAAGCCAGCTAGCCAGCGCCAGTCAAAGTGAGCGCAGGCCCGATGACAAACAAACAAATCGCAACACTTTCTGGTCAAGTGGAGGGCCTGCACGCCGCCGCCGCCGCCGCCGATCGCGGACATCACCAAGAGTGCGCTCAAATTCAGGCGCCTCACCGAGAAGCCGGTCGGATCGCCGTCACCACCACTGAGACCACGACGGCCGCTCGATGCAAATGAGCGCCGGCCCAAATGGATTGTGCTCTTATTTCGCCATCAAGACA
>SNVD02006805.1:0-25923 GCA_013180625.2 Boswellia sacra | reverse complement strand
TTCGCTTATTTTTAAACTGTGTATGGGAAAAAATTTTGATTTAAGTGACTTATCATTCATAGAAACTCATGATTTTTGGTGTGTGAGGCCTTGAATATGTTTTCTTTTAAACAAGAAATTTTCATGGTTTTTGGATCTTTGTAGGATTTGTTATGATTTTTCAAATTTGAGTTTGAAAAATTGAGACTTTCAACTTTCAGAACAAAGCAAACAAAATAAATTGCTTTTCACTAACCTACATTCATTAAAAGTTGTGATTTTTGGTGGAATCATTTTTAAATTGTCTTTTATTAGATGGTAAATTTTTGTAGAGATTCGACTATTGTTAAGATTTATATAAATTTTCAAATCTAGAGTGCTTAGTTGGAGAGGCCATTAGGCAAGAATTAAGAGATTTCAAAGGGCATATACTCCCATATTGTTCTAATAATTTGTATGGGATTTGTTATATATGCTTATATGTGATCTATAAATTTATGCAAATTTTGGAATATAACTTCCTCAAAGTCATCCAATTGAATGTGTGTAAAGTTGAGTTAGTAAGAGGAATTGTATTACGCTGTTAAACGATAATCCTTAAAGGAACTTGTTATGGTTTCTAGGTGAAATTAAGGATTCTACAGCGAAAATTTAATCAGGTAAGTAAGCTAAACTTGTTCTTATGTGGTATTTGTGCAATCTGATTTTGTTAAATGCTTGTGTTATGGGATTTGAATGTGAACTCATGAATTGAATGTGAGGTGTTGTGATGAATGAGAAGCTTAACTTAGAGCTTCATTTATGAGATTGAAACATGAATTTGATATATGAAAGCATCAATTGAAATGTGAAACATTATAAAAGTGAATATCATGCCAAAAACCTTAGGACATTAAATGCTCATTGTATGATTGTTGCATGGGGGGTGTCTCTTAAAATTGTGTGGGGGTCATCTCTTCAAGGTTATAGAAACCACGAAGTGCCATATACAATATGTGATTGATTGAATGAGGGGAGGTCAAAACCATGTGTTTCCTTGCGTAGGATTTGGTAGCATGGACCTGGTATCACCTAGATTGCTGGACTAGCCTCGAACCTGTGATAAAATGTGATATATGTGTCTCTAGGGTTATATGGAAATGAAATATGAGCATATGTGTTTGTGTGATGAGAATGGCATGGAAAAGGCATATATGAAATGAATTAAGTGCATGTGTATGTGCAAGTAATGCGAATGGCCTGAGAAAGGCATCTATGAAATGAAATTAGTAAGGGTGTGAATGTGCAAGTGATGAAAATGAGCTAAGCATGATAGGCCAAAACAGAGAATTGGCGTAGGTGCACAAGTAAGATTGCGTATGAGCACCACCATAACAGACCATTTTGGACAGATGATAGGCGCAAGCGCGCAGCTCATTTGGCACAAGAGCGCTACTCTGAAATCCTGAAAACATCCTAAACCAGAGACTTTGCGTCACTGCACAAGTTCTGTTGCACAGAAGTGTGAATTTTGAAACATATGAACATTGCTTTCTGACTTCTGTAACAAGTAATTTATTACTTCTAAGACAAGTAATGAATAGTAGTTACACTTGTATTTGAATTTTTGTCCATTAACCATTGTTATTGCTTTCACTTAGCTTACTTACTAAGTGATTACTTATTAGTTTATTGTATACCTTAGGTGACTGATAGTGTGATGATTGATAGAGGGTTTCGACATAATGACGGAGTCTCTTTGGCAACTATGGACCATCGCAACATCATTTTTGTATCATTCTTTGTTTGTGTATTTTTTAATATTGTTTATTTAATGATATACTGTGGTTGTGGATTAGAACTCTGGTTTTCTGTAGTAAAAATTCATGTTTTGTTATAAAACATGGAGTTCATTGTTTGGAATGACTATTTGTAATTGTACTGTAAATCTATAGAAATCTGGGTGTGACACCTCCACTGGCTAATTTTTTCCTATTTATACACCAATACACATATCAAACATATCCTTATCACATATCAAACATAACCTTAAGGACCTACATCAATTATATCACAAATTGAGGCTAGTCTGATAATCCGGGTTATACCATGCTCATGCTACTGAATCCTTTGAAAGGAAACACATGGTCCAGACCTCCCCTTATTCAATCAATCACTATGGTCTGCATGTGGCACTTTGCATTGTGTGTGGCACTTTGCAGTTTTCATAACTCTTAAGAGGTGGCCTCCATGCTATTAATCAAAACGGTCTACAAGTGACACTTTGTATTTTGTGTGACACTATGCAGTTTCTATAACCCTAAAGAGATGGCTCCCACACAATCTCAATAGGTGGTCTCTGCACAATCAATCCCTCAATTAGAATTTGGTCCCCAAGGCATAGGCATGAACCATCACTTCCATAGTATCTCACATATCAATTGCTATGCACAAGTCTCATGCCATCACATGTCAATTCCATATGCATAATTTCATAGTATCACATATCAAATTCATAGGCACAACTTCAAGCCATCACATATCAAATTCGTAGGCACAATTTCATGTCATCACATATCAAATTCATATGCGCAATTTTATGCCATCACAATCAAGCTTTTAATCATAACAATAGTTTCAAATTCACATAATCATATGGAAAACACACATCCGTAAATGATAACATATCAATTGTGTCCTCAGTCAGGAGTCTAGTTTACTTACCTGAATAAGCTTCACTTCAAGATCTTTATTTCAACCTAGAAATCATCAAAATTTCCTTAAGGATCATCAAATACAATAACAAAATGACTCATTCACTAACTCAACACTGTACACATTTGCTTGGATGATTTGTAGAAAGATGATGATGGTACCAATTCTTACAAAAATTTGCAGAGATCATGTAAACACATAGAATACCTTAGGCAAATTATCAGATCAAGATGAGGTCATATACCCCTTGAGATTACGTAGTTTTGCACAACTTCAAATTCTGTCCACTAGCTTTTCAACTGAGTAGGACAATTTTGAAAATTTATAAAAGTGCTGACAGTAATCAAATCATTACAAAACTTTTCAGTCTAGTAAAAGACATATATCAGAATCATCACTCCAAAAATCACAATGTTTTGTTGAGTCTAGTTCTGTCAAAAGCAATTTATTTTGCTTACTTGGTTCTAGAACTTGAAAATTTTAGATTTATAAACACAATTTTGAAAAATCATAACAATTTCTACAAAGCTTCAAAAACCATGAAACTTTTTAATTTGTAAGAAACATGTTCAAGATTTTACATACCAAAAATCATGGGTTTTCATGAAGGAGAAGTCCGTCATCTGAAATTCATCCCCCATGCTCTATTTTGAAACAAGAGATTTCCAAATCGTTTCAGAAAGGTTCAAAAATTCAGCAAAAATTGCATATACTAAATTTTCAGGTGAATCAAAATTTTAAATGATCCTAAACATGTCTAGTTTAATATATAAAAATTTTAGAATTATAGAGAAACCCTAGAATTTCTAGGAATTTTTGGATTACATACTGCTAAGAGATCCTACAAAGTTTTGGATTCAAGCATCAACTATGGCTTCCTAACATCATCCAAACCATTTGAATCTTTCATGACTTATAACAAATCAATAGTTCCAACAAATTTCAGAGCACACATGATACAAAAGTGTCATATAAAACTTCTTAACACAAGAATTCATGACAAATATACATGTATCAAGACTAGAACTTGGAGAAGGAGATGAATTCTACCTCTCTTCTTCTAGCTTCTTCTCCTTCTTCTCCTCCAATTCCTTGCAATAGAAAGGGGCTGGGAGTGTTAGAGAAAAGGGAAGAAATGAATTCTCTAGAGACTTTAAACCCCCACTCCTTATATATATAACATAAGCACATATATTAAATTAGGGCCTACAATTGTAAAGTCTTTTAAATATGCCTTTCAATATTTATTCTTTTATCATGACACTTATATGCACACACACATAAGCCATATATATATGCACTATAACAATTAAGTTATGACCACTTACAAATTTGAGGTTTGGGATGTTACATTAAGAAATTTATGTTTATATCATATTAAATAGTCCTCAGAGCAAAAGAGTTTATCAGATGCAAGAATTTTACTAATTACAATCAAATTAAATAATGAACTAACCCTTGGAGCATCTCCATGGCAAAATTCACAAGAAACTTGTCACCCACCTTCGGAGTTCTTTTCCGCATAAACAAAGCAAAGCTGCAAAATCAAGGATTTGAGAAATCGTGTCAATAAAAGATTTTCCTTATGGCTAAAACATGAAATGCAGCCTCACAAGCAATATTATATAAGGTTTACTGTAGGAGAATTATATGTAGAAGTAGAGTGTTTGTGGTTAATCAGTGTCAGGTTTGGAAACTTTTCAGCAGAAATCTTTTCACAGGTTTGAAATTTTCAGAGTCATGATAATTTAGTTAGTCCTTGTTCCCATAAAGAGTTAAATCTATCGAATTCATAAAAGGGAGTAATAATGTTTCAACAATTTTAAATTTTTAACGCAGGGTGTTCGGCATTCTCGAGAAGTCTCTAGCATTATGAAGTGATCCTATAATTACGTTTATAGCTCCCATTATTAGATGATTTTCTATATTCATCTTTGAAAGATTCTGCTGCTTCTTCAAATGCACATGTCACGTTCTCTGAACCATTTGCAGGGGCAAAAAGCCATAGCTGAGAAGAAATTTAGAGTCACGTTAAAGCAACACACTTAAATTTCATTATATTAGAGTAAGAGGTTCCAACATTAAGGTCTAATCTGTTTCATTGAATTCTGAAAAATCACTTCAGCGTTATTTGTAGTAAGAGTAACAGCCAGAGGATGCTTGACACTAGAAACGAAGTCAGCAATTGCCAATCTTGTGAATTAACCATCTAAAAGAAATGAAGAATGAAAGGCCAAGTAGATGTTATGTGAATCATAAAATTGAAAATTTTGAAACACTCAGATTGTGAAACTAACCAAAGACAGAAAAATTCCGGGACACGGTTTGAAGTAAGATCAAAGCAGGACGTTTGATTTGTGGGTTGATGTAGAATAACTCTGCAACATCGGCTCTAGCAGTTTGATAGAAGTTAATATCCTTCACCAGTTTCGAGGCAGCTGCTAGTTCTTTACTTTCCGTACCCTGTCAGTTATGTGAAAAATATAATTGAAAGACCAGATAATCAAACAGCAAACAAGAGTGTGGAACACATTTTGTGTTGATTGTGCAACGCATATTGCAGTTTAACATCAAGAAGATCATGTACAACTCGTTGACCAGAAGAGGTTGGAGATGCACATGATCTCCAGATGCACTAAGATAAGAATTACCAATTCGCTTTCAGTCGAATATGTTAAATATTTCTTTACACTCTGAACTCTAATGAAGCTGACTTATATTTGTCATTACTTGCATATTAATAATGATTTAGTACCTCCAAAGGGTCGAGGAATCCAAAAACCAATCTCGTTTTAGAATTCAACGTATATATGGCCTCATCCCTGGTTGTTATGTTATAAACACCAAGGGCCATTTTCCTCTTCACCCAAGTGGCTATGATGTCCCTGCATTTTGAGCAAACATATATATAGTTAGCAATGAACATCTTTGCAGCTCTAAGAAAAAGTAGATTGCTGCTGCACTTGCACTTAGTCCCATTAATTCTTGAGCAAGCCAAATGAAAAATATATATCCACTAAAAATGTAACAGAGGGTTGGAGTTTGAAGTACAATTGAAGACCGACTCTTCGCTGGAAAAAATCAAATCAAATCCAGGGATATGTCTGTTCTTCCTAAATTTTAAGTTTTTTCCGAGTCATTGAAAACTCACCTTGTCCCATATTCTTCATAAAACGCATAAAATCCATATTGCCTAACTCCACCAACGAAAAAGTACAGATTGGGAACCGCATAAATTTTATATTTGTTTTCCAACCCTGTCTCTACCTCAATATCGACCATCGCAGGTGCAGCTTCACCCTTCAGCATTTTAGAGGCCGCCGCATACATGGGAGCAGATTTTTTGCTCCGGTAGCACCAAGGCATATAGAACATAACCAACACATGATGTATTTCCAGGTTGGAGTCATCATTGGTGGTGGGAGATTCAGGTTGGTTTTGGTTGGATTTACTAGCCTGACTCGTTGGTGATGGCCGGTGATCATGATCAGAGAAAGATGTGTAGCAGTCGAGAGCCGTGAAGAGAAGGAAAACTGAAGTGAAGAGAAGTAGAAAAGTTGCTGCTGCCATGGATGATGAAGCAAATTCTGAAAGCTGGAGAAGAAAAGGGCACCAAGTTGACTAGAGGTCTTCTGATGATGATTCACTATATATATGATTTACATAATTACGCAAAAGGCAGATTATTTATTTAGTATTCTTCCAAATCAAAATTCGTTACTAAAATTATGCCAAGAATATAGAAAACATCGTCAACTTCTACTCAAATTGCTAGAGGGCTCTGCTACCACCACAAAACACCATCTGATGCGGGAGATAAATCATTGATTTCGAGGATTTAAAAGGTATAATTATGTGATAATATTTTATATGGATAAAAAAGCAAATAATATTTTGTTAGAAAAATAGTAGACTCGTTTTATAAACGCTATAAGTACCCTTCAACAGAGTTCGAGAAAATATTTTGTTTTTTTCTAAGCATTTTTATTCTCATCCTATAATTTATAATATCCCATGATCTAAACCCCCGATATATAAACATAAATTTATCTGTATCTTACTTTTGTTGGTCACATCAATAAATCAGTTGCTTTTACTAATTTATTATTTTTGTTATATTTATATAAGAGTTTGTAAATATTAATGTCATATAGATAAAAGCTAATTGACAAAAAAAAAAAATCACCTTTTCCTGGGCGCAACAATTTGATACAGCCTCGCTCCTCCATCAACGAATAAACGCATATTGGGATATTCATGAATGTTATACTTCTCTGTCAACCCACTTTCCACAAAAGCGTCAACAACAAGAAGCACAGCCAGACCCTTCAGCATTTTCGAAGCGGCAGCATATTCGGGAGCTAGTTGTTGGCAAGGCGGGCACAAGAACGTATAGAAAACACCATCACATAGTTATTCTTGGCCAGAAGTCGCTGAAATTTTTTTCACTCATCATCACCACGTTCTTTCATAAAGAACAGGCCACGCGGGTCCAGGCTTGCAGAAAGGGAACTTGAAATTATCAGGAAGACTAAATATATCGAAGCTTGTGTCATTGAAGGTGATAGGGAATTCAGATTCGGTAGATTGGTCAGATTTGAAGATTGAGCGCGCGGGATCTTCTACAAGATCCTTACGGGCCTAATGATGATTGACTGCTGATGAGTGATGATCGGAGAAATGTGTAAACCAGTAAAGAGCGAAAAGAGGAGGGCTGAAGTGAAGAGAATCAGAAGAAGATTTCTTCTTGTTACCACATGGATGAAAAATGTCAGAAGATTATGAGATTGTCAATACTAATTAATTATAAGTCTACCTGGTTAGCTGGCTGTTTGTCTTAGGAAACCAATGCGGAAGTGCCGTAATGTTTTAAATACTTTTTTTAATGAGTAATGCTATTCATACGTACAAACTACTTATACAAACTCACCTACACAAACTGATGTGGCATCTCTATATGATCGCCACATCACCTATATTAATTAATGTCATTTATTATTAATATATATTTATCAAATCAATACATTTATTTATCAAATCACATTATGCCACGTCAGTTTGTATAAATAATTTGTATGAGTAGCATTACTCTTTTTTAATATATATCAATTTCTATCGATAATTTCATACTTGTTGTAATTAGGTGAAGCCATGCATAAAAGTGATGACTTTCACTTGTATTAAAAGAAAATATAAATAAATAAAACCTCACCCATTCCTTCCGCCAATAATAGGATAGAGATATTGTACCTCACTTCATCGATGAAGAAATGCATAGTGTGGGATACCCATAAATATTGTATTTGCATGTTTTCCAACTGTTTCCCCACGTATGCATCCACCATGGCAAGCCAAGCCTCACCCTTGATACGCATAGAATAACACTATTAAGTGCCTATTCTAGGCCAAGAAGTTGCTAAAATTCTTCTCGCTCAACATCACGACCTCTTTCTCATGAATGAAATGCCATGCTGGCCTGCTACCAACATATATAGACAGTGTTGTCGTAAGCTTCTGGAACTGGTTATGGGTTGGTTTGTTGATTGGCAAGCGGGAGTTTGATGATCAGGTTTGTTTGAATTGAATTTGAAAAATGTTATAGATTCTGCGAGATCTTTTTAGGCTTGAGTAGTTGATGATGAACAGAAACAGTAGAGTACAGATCAGGCCGGAGGAGAACGAGAAAGAAGAGAAGAAAAAGAGCTCTTGTTGTCGCAATAATGATGAAACAAAGTCAGAGAGTGGAGAATATTGATTGTTTTAGCCTGATCTTCAGGCTGATGCATGTGACTGGTCTTTTGACTTGGAAAATCATGTGCACAAGTTTGAATCTCCACTCATGTTAATTTGCAAACCATATGCTTAATGTGTCGCACCCCGCACCTAAAAAGTTCAGGATGCGATTTCAAAAATTTAGGCAGAATATACGAAAGGGAACTGTAATTATCCCAAAAGAGGAACTTCATGATTGATGACCAATTGTATATTATTTCTAAAATCAGAGTTCCTAATCACAACCACAGCAATCTATTTTATGTACAACACCCAAAAATTAAGCAAACAAAAGACATCATAAAATGAGGTTGCAGCAATCTGCAGTTGCCAAGGGCACTCTGTCGGCAATGCCAAAATCCTCCATTGTTGTACAACTCCTGGTCACCTGAGGTACACAATGAAAATTAATAAGTAAACACTTAGTAAGTAGATTAAATAAAGGCTCTAGCAATGATTAATCAACTGAAAATTCAAGTACAAATGAAATTAATATTCATTGCTTGCTCGGCAAGTCACCAATTACTTGTTTCAGAAGTTAGATATCACTGTTCAGAATTCATAAGTTGTGCCCTTGCGCGAAAGGACTGGCGCAATGGTGCCACATCTCTGTTTCAGCTATGCTCCATGGCATCACGGTGGTGCTCCTGCGCCAAAAGAGTGGTGCGCCTGCGCTAACTCTCTGCCCTACTCATCACCCTTAGCTTGGTTTTCTTATTTAAACATCCACTTAATTACTACTTGGTTGCAAATGCCTTTCATAGGCTATTTCCATTCCTTGTACACACACACATATGTATACTTATTTCATTTCATTTGTGCCATTTTTTGGCCATTGCCATCATTCATATACATAGGAGAATTTTCATTTCAATTCAACCTTCAAGAGCCTTGAGGACACACAAATCACATCTCATCGCAAGTTGACTCTAGTCTGATAATCTAGGTGATACTGGTCCTATGCTACCGGATCCTAAGCGAGGAAATATATGGTTTAGACCTCCCTTCATCAGATAATCACACATAATCATATGAAACCTTAGGGGTACATGTATCGTACATAAGCTCAAGTTGAGGCTAGTACAATGATCCAAATAATATCGGTTCTATGCTACCAAATCCTATGCAAGGAAGCACACGGTTTGGACCTCTTCTCATTCAATTAATTACAAAGATTTGGGCCACGCACATTATCATAAGTCTGAGGCTAGTCCGACAATCCGGATGATATCGGTCTCATGCTACTGAATCGTACACGAGAAAACACATGGTTCAGACCTTCCATCAGTCAATCATTCACAAAGTTTTGGACCCACACACAATATCTCCCTAAGGTTTTGGCATGCAATGTCATATTTCATCACAAATCACATATTAATGCACGCCATCACATATCACAATCTCATAAACGAAGCTCTATGATAAGCCTCTCATTGGTCACAACACATCATATTCAAGCTATAATTCACAATTCTAATCCCATATCACAAGCTCCAAATCAAAGTTTCCAACCACCACCATAACCCAATAATTGAATTATCACAACATTGCATTTAACAAAATTCTACGGCATCAATAACCTAAATAACACAAACATAAGTTCATTGTGACCTCAGAATAGTTTAGCCTACTTACCTTATAAGGCTCCGCTTGAATCTCGAATTTGACCTAAAACATAACAAAATTGCTTTAACGGTTATTATACCACAACAGCAATTAACGATTACTATAAACAATTTGCTTATCTCAAAAGTCTACACAACTTGTAGACAACATTTGTGCACCTACAACACGTCTCCCTAAAATTTTTGGAGCAAAATGAGGTTAAATGCCCTCTCAAATTCACTTAGTCTAATACATTACGATTCCTGCCAAAGTATCCTTCAACAAAGCAGCATATCTTCAGTAATTTATAGAATTTCAAATCCTATTCAAGTGGCTACAAAATTTTACATGCTAATATAAAACACATACAAGATTCACCATACCAAAAATCATATCTTTTTAAGGGGTTTTGGTCATTCAAAAGTGAGAGTTTTGGAAGTATGTAGTTATTAGTACTATAACAGTAAACTGCAAAGTAAATTGGCACAGGAGGATTTTTACGTGATTCGGTTATAAAATCTACATCCACGGACAGCTATAGAGCTGCAATTCACTAAGTTCTTTTTTGTACAATCTTTAGGACCTTTTATAGTGCTGACTCACCCTCACACACTGACCTAATCTTTGTAAAACAAAATATTCGCAAAGATCTTAAACTCTAGTGACATTGCTCACTCTCTATCGCAGATAACTTAACAACACACTGTTAAGTTATATATAACACATGATGTCTGACATTGAATTACATAAACACTTAACCCGCAAGTTATCCCAAGTGTCTACTAACTCACACAGACTCAATCAACAACTCATGTACGATTTCTACCACTCATACATGAATCAAAAGACTAAAAAAATCAAATTAAAGAAGCATCCCAATTTGCGTTGAAGCTCTTCTATCAATTCATGGAATGCCAAAATCAAGACTCTCTCAAAACACAACCAAATGAGCTAACCCTCCAATCTCTCTTCCACGTGATCAGCCCTCAGTTATAACATGGTATATATAGTGAGAGGCCTGGACAAAATCTCCTAGCAATCCTGTAAAAGATATAAATCAAAATGATATTAGGATTAGGAGAAATAAAATAGGAAGTGATATAATTAAACTCCTAAAGAAATTAAAATAAATAAATATTCTCCTATTCTAATTAGGATACAAGATACTATATCCTAATCTAAAAAGATCTTTATTATAAATCAAATACTTCCTAAAATATAATTCTAGAAACAGTAAAATAAGACTTAAAATAATAATTTTGTTTTATCACAGGTTGATCAAAATATAACATGTGTATGACACATGCATGTTAACACAAAAAACCTCGTCACCAACATTCTCGGTACAAGTGCTCGACACACACCACTCGACACTCGACACTTGATCCTCGACACTCAACAAGTTTGACACAACAGTCTCGACATGCTACACAATCGCGACACTCGACAAACACTCAACACTCGACAAATTCGACATTTGATAAGATCTCGACAACCCATTTGACACCAATAATCTTGACACAATCAACTCGACACAACAACTCAACACATCTCGACACGCAACATAATCTTGACACCAACAATCTCCCCCTTTTTGGTAACTTGTGATGAAAGTACTAAACTGTTTCTAGTAAAAACACACATGATAAGTTAGACATAAGCCATCATGGAATAGCAAACAGATAAAAATCATGTGCAAAGAAATAATTAGTCTTTTTTTTTTGGAAAAGTTACTTAGTAATATAAATCCAAAAAAGTTATAATGTATAAAAATCCGAGGGGCATACCCCAAGAATTACAAAAGGACATAAAGTCCAAACATACAATCCAACAAAAAGATAGAAAATGAAGGCCACAAGCGGCCTAAACAAAGTAAAAAAGCCACAAACGACCTCAACAACATAAAAGAGAAATGATCACAAACGGTCTAAAACATAAAAATACAAGAGCTTTAACCCTTCTTGTTTTTCTTCTTCTTACCCTTCTTTACCGGGGTAGCTGGGGTGTCCGAATGGGTATGGTCAATCCTATCAGGTTGATCATCCTCACTGAGCCCAATCAAAGGCTCAAAACGAGTGGGAGAAGACTCAGTAGGTATCCGCCCTGAGGAAATAGATGCCTCACGATTTGTAGAACATTTGATAGTGCCCAAAAGTCTACCCTCGTCGGTCGCAAAAGGAGATGGAGAATCAGAATCTGAAACTGACTCTGCACTCGGAAGTGTAGTAGCCTTGGAGGCTCAACTTGCACTGCAAAAACTTCTGGGATAGCAACTATTTTGGTGCAATCAGTGACCTTGGTCACATCCTTTTCTTTTCTCAAAGGGTACTATCAGAGGTGCTAGCCTCATTCTTATCTGGACTTGAAGTCTTTACCGGTTCTGGACAACGATGACCAAACTGGCAACATTTGGGGCAATGTTTTGGAGTCCACTCATATTCAACTTGAATTTTGATGGGCTCTGGAGAGAGTTTGCACCTGAACTCAAAGTTCTTAACTCGAGGGCATCTTGCATCAATAAAAACACAAACCCTCGCATACTCTAATCTAGATAGATCAGAAGTCGCCTTATCACAAGATTGAGGTTCTCCAACCATGCTGGAGATAATGCTAAGGCCTTTGGCTGTCCACAAAGGAAACGGCAGGCCATATAAACGGATCCAAACTGGTAGTGTCCAGAATGCTGTAAGATTGAAATCCAGATACGGATGCCATTGCTGCAGGTAAATGAATTTACCTCCAAACATCCAAGGACCTTGAGCAATGATTGCATGTACCTCATCCTCAGTTCTAAAACGGAAGATGAGAAATCCCTTATCCGTGGAACGGACGTCCTCAAGACCACTAGATTTCCATGCATGCATCGCCATCGAACGTGCAGCACGGAAGGGCATCACATATCCTGGAAAGAAGCCAACAAGACATCTACGTCATTCGGCTAAATTCTCGTCGACAATCTCATCTGGAATCTCAAGGATTGTACCCGGTTTCTTAGGAGTAACCGGACTCAATTTGCATCGGGTACTCGAATCAGTAATCTTGATTTTATCAGCCCAAGAGCCAGTAGTTGTCTTGGATGGATCCATCAAGTGAATTACAAATCAAATACAATGCAAACTAATAAAAAAGAGATGGAAAAACGAAAGCAAACCAGGCACCGAAGCGGCTTGGCTTCCAAAGTCGTCGTCACCTCTTTAAAAACGATAATCCGCAAGGAATCAGGAAATCGACCAAGAGGCAAAGTTGCATGAAATAACCTGAAGAACAATCTGGGTGGGGCTGATAAACAGTGTCTCCGGTAATGAATAGTAACCACCGCGGTGAACAGTAAAATCCGAATTGAAGAAGCGGCGATTTGAGGGGTTTCTGGTTGGAATCAGATGACGGCCAAGAAGGAAAAGTTGGTCAGTGTTGCCCGATCTACTAGATGGTGGTGAAGGTGAGATACAACTCGCCGTTTTCCGGCAAGAGGTGGTGGTGAATAGTAAATCCCAAACTTTGAGGCCTTGAACGGAGGTGTTGTGGCGCGAATCTGGTGGTGCTGATGAAGGAAAACTTATAGAACGTCGCCTGATCTACAAGAATTTGATGGAGGTGAGATGCCACTCGCCGGTGACAGTGGCGGGCGGCGGTGAATAGTGAAAATTCGAAACTTTGTGGCCTAGAACGGAGGTGTTGCGGCGCGAATCTGGTGGTGCTGATGAAGGAAAACTTGTAGATCGAGTCAAGACCAACACGATGATGGCAAAGGTGGCATCCCACTCGCCCGCCGTCGATGATGAATAGTGAAATCCGAAACCTTTTTTTGCAATTTTAACCGTTTTTCTGCCGGAAACTGAGGGCGACCCAGAAGAAAATTTGTCTCAGGATATCCCAATCTACAACATATGTAGATTTGAAAGGCTGATTCGCAAATTGGCCGGAGTGAACAGTAACTCCGGTGACCCTAAGGGATCATTCTTCACCACAAGATATGGATTTGCGAATTAATTGTAGAATTATCATCCAATTACACCATTGAAATTATCAACCGTAGATAACAATAAGCTCTGTTATCCTAATCTTTTCTTACTTTGTTGTTAAACAAAACAGGCTCTTTATTTAATCTCTATCCATTAAACAACCCAGAACAAGCTCTCTAAATTTAATTCAATGGATGCATTACATTTCGAAAAGAAAGACAGGTTGATCTAAGCAATAAACACACAAGCTCGGATTATTTAACTTAGGTTGTATTCTCCAATTGCAATCTCTGATCACAATTTTGCTACTAATGATTAGAAGTTCAAGACAATTACGGATCAAGATTTCTAATCTAGCAATAGACAATATCCAGATTATATTCAATTGGCCATTTGAAATACAATCCAGCAATCAATCATAAGCATTAGATATAGAAAAATACAAGCAAATTCAATTAGAGATGTGTTTAAATAAAACCCTAAAATGTGTTTAAATACTCTGCTACAGTAACATGCTACAGTGTCCCGTATTATACATGCTACAGTGATGTGTGGAATTACATTTCTACACTTCTCACACTGTTTTGATTACAACTTTCGGTACACTGAATGGATTCATAAACCGTAAATTTTTCCAAAAAGTAGACTTCGAGAGCTTTTTAACGGTATATGATATGTCATCGGGTTCATTGTATATCAATACAATTAAATCCGAGAAGATGGTTGACTAGCAGAGGTGAAAATGAAGGGTTTTACTCCATTTTTGTACAAGTTGCTCCAAAACTCCTACAAACATCAAAACCACACAAAAACATAAAAATACCAAGGAATATAGCAAAGAAACATGGACGAATTGATATGAAAATGATATATAAATAGACACTTATCAAATTCCCCCACACTTAGACTTTGCTAGTCCTCGAGCAACTACAACGATATGAAAACAAAACTAAATCTAAACAGAATCAAAGAAAAATTAAAACACACATGTTTTAACTTGAAAATAGGCCTCAAAGATTGTACTTAATTATAACCCAAGGAAAACTTCAAAATAATGCACTTGATCAAGAATTTTATCTCAAAGATTAGTTTCGCTTCACTTCAATTCCTCAAGTGTGTGTGTGTAGAGCCATTCTCACCTAATCACTTGTAACCCGGATGAGTTTATGCATAAAAATGAATCATATTTAATATTGAAGATGTGTGTATAAATGAACTCCATAGGCCTGCTTTTCAAGTCACTCTCCACTAATGTAGACATGCACAACACCAAGGATCAAGTAGGACTTTATTAAGCTTGTAACGTTTGGCTTGGGTGAAGGTATGATAAAGGATAATAATTTGGCTCAAAGCACCCACAAACACATAAATCATTCAAGATTATGTAGAGCTCAAACCTATAACACAACTTCATTTCAATTCACCAGGTTAGTTCCCCAAACTTATTTAGAACGCTCAATCTTTTTTTTTTTTGCAGAAAACAAAAGAAAACTATACCCTCACATTTTGTTGTTTCATTCTTTTTAAGAACACTTAAGGGTATAGATCTATTATTCTTCTTCTTTTGTTCTTTTTTTCTTTTTTTTTCTTTTTTTTATTACACTATCCCTCCCCCACACTTAAACAACACATTGTCCTCAATGTGCAAGTACGTGGACGATAAGTACATATTGGTTTTTTTTCTTTTTTTCTTTTTTTTTCAAACACAATAGAACTTACTTGCATTGCTCATGACACATCCCAACCTCCTCTAACTTCCCAAAACCAGAACATAGCTCAAAATTTAATTGCGAATGATCTACATGCTCGTAGGTAAGGGATAAACTGTTTGGAACAAATTCATTTGAGGTTAGGAAATCTTTTAGTGAGTTAACAAAGAAAAAGGCTTACAAAGGCTCAAAGGGGTAACTAGGGATCAATTTCAGTCAAGGTTGGCTATTAAGGCTCAAACGGTCCAAAGATGGCCTAAATCATTTCCCCAATGTTGCACAGTCTAGGATTTCGCCTCGAGTGACCATCAAACAAGTTCTAGAATTCATTGAAATCTGAAGAAACATTTAAATTACATAACCTTTCTCTAAGTGAACAAATAACTCAGTGATAATAGCTAGTGCTCAATGTTGCGCAAGGAATCAAAAGCAAAGCGAAAACCAATAAACATTTCAAGCACACAGATCCATGCATCATTTATCATTTTCCAAGAGTTATTCTTAATTCAATCATTATCTTATCATCGACCCACAAAATGCAAGAAAAGAGGTACGTGGCGTTGTTACACCTGAGTCAAGATTGTATATTTCAACAATCCTTAGGACCAGTAGCCCGCAGACTTAAGGTTTCCAGCCTATATACCTTTATTATGAAAGAACAAAACAAGAAACAAGACATGAAATAAACAAACTACAGATTTATTTAGAGAGAATGCGTTTCAAGAGTTAAGAAAACCCCATATTCTGCCATTCTCAGGTTTTTCCACAATGTTTTTTTTTTTTTTGAGTCGAAACTGATAAAGATAAAAACACATAACAACTCTAAATTACGCAAAACTAAACTCACTCATAAAATAACAAAGTTCAACAAGTCAGGAAACAAAAACAAGTTAGTTAGAATGGGTCTAAAAAGTTTTGAAGTTAGCCTCCTTATTCAGCCATTATGGATTAAAGAAATCCAGAATGCGTTTCAAGAGAACTTGAACTTTTTAAGCCACCACTCTAAAAACTGAGATTAGAAAATATTACTTGGGGCGAAAGAAACAACCTGCAAAATCTCAAAATAAATAACATGAAAAACTTCAAATAAACACAATAAAAATAAAGCAAACAAAAACGAAGCAAATCAGCAAATAGAGATTACAGATGGAGTGTTAAATCCAGTTTACGCCTCTTATTGCCTTCTCCAAACCAATCAATCCGAGCTGTTGTTGGATCAGGCGAATAGACGAATTCTTGTAGTTTGTCAATTAACTCCCCTGCCGTTGAAGCTGTAACAAGGATTTGCCTCGCTGATGGTGAGATAAAATTTTTTTCTACAGCTTGATCAAGAAAAGACAAAAAACCATCAAAAAAATTATTGACATTTAACAAACCAATGGGTTTTTTATGGATGTTTAGCTGTGCCCAAGAGGTGATTTGAAATATCTCCTCTAATGTAACATAACCACCAGGCAAAGCTATAAATGCATCGGACTTAACAACCATATGTGCAATACGCTCATGCATGCTAGAGACCTGTAACTCTTCCCCCAGGGTGTTGCCTACGATATCTCGTACAGCTAATGGTTTAGGGATAATGTCGAGAACTTTGCTTCCTCCTAAGGATGCAGCTGTCGACACACACCCCATTAACCCAAGACTACCCCCTCCATAAATCAAATGAATACCCCTCGCAGCTAATGTCCTAACAAGATCAAGAGCTGCTGTTGTAAACTCTCCATCTTTACCAAATTGCGATCCACAAAATACGCATATATTTTGGAATCGCAGAATTGGTGCTTTCTCCATTGCTAAAAGTGCTCTAAACTTGTGTAAGACAATGATGTACGTTAGGTATTATGCGATTCAAGTGCAAGACAGGTTATAAAATGACATTTGAGAATATGCAAAATGTATATATACACACGTAAAACTCTCAAAATTGACACATGGGGACATAATTTCGGTGGGGGTTGCTCGATGCAGATTTATCGCCCCAAGATTTGAAAAAATTAGATATGCTTTCGGTGAGGTTTGACAAAACCTACACACTTGTCTCCCACGTGAAACATGAAAAATGGAGATATACTTTCGGCGGAGGTTGACAAACCTCCACACTTGTCTCCCACATGAAGTATTAGAAATGGAGATACACTTTCGACGGAGGTTGATAAAACCTCCACACTTGTCTCCCACGTGTACTTATGCCATAGGGTAGTCATATGGTTTTGTCAAAAAGAAAACTTGAAATTAAAACAAACAAAATCAACAAACAACAACAACACAAAAACAACATTGATAATCAGATCAAACGAAACAAGAAAAAAAATTCTACAACAACAACACACATTCAAATATACAAGTAGTTGTGTTGTGGCTCACATCTTCCTCTGGTTTTACGTCCAGTAACGGCTGAAACGCCTTCTATGAGTCGGGGATTTGCTTCCATCCAGTTTTCTTATAAACTGGCAAACAGGGTCGTTTTTAGTCAGATTCCCTAGACTATAATACTGCAATTCATCACGAAATTGTGTCCAAAGATTAAGCAATTCACGCTGAACAAGTCCACAAGAATGTGACTCGAGAGCTAACAAAACATTATCCAGCGACTCATTACTCAAACCATTCTTAATAAATGAAAGTTTATCTTCTCTATTCCTGGACGCAAAACCTAATGACCGACAAGTCTGGTTACAATTCCATCTAGCACATTTATAACATACTTCTAACCTTTTCGCTCTTCGCCTCTTGGCGTAGTAGCTCTTTCCTATACCAGGCATGTATTTTGTGAGATTAATGTCCGGCTCACCGGACAATCTCACCTTGGCTTCGATAAGCCATCGGATATCAGCAGGCACATTTAGGAGCATCAACGCCCAAAGTCTAGTCATCCGTACTTTATAAATTTTAGACACAGCATTTTGAGGAAGTGAAGGGAAACATTTACGAAGGTTTGACAGAAAGATATCGGCATCCATTGAAGAGGAGAAAAGGAAAGATATTACCAGTAATCTGTTTGAGTCTATTCTTCTCCAAGATATGCACGCTTCAAACCTTCAAGCAATGGCTTCACTTCTTGTTTCGGTGTTTCCTCAAGCTGTTGCACAAATGAGCACAAAGTACGAAATAATCAAATTAAACAGAAGAATCGAAAAGAAAAGAACAGAAAAGAAACTAAAGACACATAAAAGAGATAACAACATGAAAGCAAACAAAAGTCAAAAACAAGTAAATATATATATATATATATATATATATAAACAAATAAGACAGATGGTAATGAGAGATAAAACCTGATCAATTTGATGGCCTACGAAAGGAATCTCCTCGAGACACAAAAATCGATCATTATTACCTTATTTTATTTTTCTTTTCTTTTCTTTTATTTATTTTTCAAAAACATTGGGTTGCCTCCCAATAAGCGCTCGGTTTAACGTCCTCAGCCCGACGTTGGTTCCATCATAGGAGGGTCCAATCTCCGCTGTGCTTCACTAATGGGCTTGGATCCTTCTTCTAACAAGATACGGTCTATGCATATGGCTGGGCCTTGGATGTGAGCACTTGTCCACCCAATAGCCGTTTTGTGATCTCTAAGTACTTGGACGAGTTTCACTTCTTATATTGATGCGAGGCCCATTTCTATTATAATTGGCAAAGTACCATTCTCACCCAAGAATCCATGCTTCAAATGATCTGGAAGTGGCTTAAGCTCCAAGGTATTGGCTTTCATCATAGAGGGAAGAAGTTTCTCATTAGATAAAGGCAATTCAATGTACAAAACATCATACCTGTTTGTGGTTATAGCTATGATCTCATCTAAGCTTGCCACAGCTTCCTCCATTTGTTTGGACACTTGTATAAAAATTCTTGATTCCTTAGAATTTTCTGTCCTTATGTGCTCACTAATAGCTACATCCAATCCATTCTTGCGAGTTAACTCAAAACATTGTTGTGGCAAAGAATCAATAACATCAACTGCAAAAACAGAATGTAAGTCACTAGGGTACCTCATTACCTCAAAAATATTGAAACGGATAAGCTTGCTATCAAACTCTATGGTGAGAATGCCATCATGAATATCAATCTTTGTTCTAGCAGTTTTCGAGAACGGTCTCCCTAAAAGAATCGGTGTTGGATTAGGAGATGTCTCATCCTCTATTTTAAGGACATAGAAGTCTGCTGAAAAAACCAATTGATTCACCTGCACAAACACATCTTCCACAACTCTTTTGCGATATGCATTAAAATGATCAGCAAACTGAATGGTATTACCAGTTTTCGCAAAAGGTCCAAGATTTAAAGAAGCATAAATAGAATATGGCATGACATTAATAGATGCTCCTAAACCTAACATAGCTCTTTCAAACTTGGTTTTACCAATGGTGCATGGAATGGTGACCGTACCTGGATCTTTACATTTCGGAAGAATTTTTCTTTGTAGTACAGCTGAAATATTTTCCCCTACACTTACTTTCCTAAAGAAGCATAAATAGAAATAATTAGTCTGCTGTTACCAATCTCATAACAAAACATATATATATATATGTATATATTTATATACATATATATATATATATGTATATACATATGTATATATGTATATACATATATATATATATATATATATATATATGTATATATGTATATATACATATATACATATATACATATATACATATATATATATATATATATAAATATCGTCAATGCAGTCACAAAAGTGAAAACTTGTCAAACACTACTGCAATCAAAACTCATCATTAGAGCAAATGAAAATCCATCAAATGAAAATGTAGATAATAACACTTAACACAGTAAAAACACAAATCATCAAAAAGTTCGAATGAACACACACAGCATAAGAAGTTTAGTTCTTACTCCCCCTCACTTCTTACTTACACCTTTAAGGAATAAGCAACAAAAAATAATCAGAGGGAAAACTCAGTTATAATAGAGATAATGGAAAGAGCAAATATCAGCAGCAAAAAAATTAGCAAATCAGACTTCTTATCTCCCCCTTGATTTCAGCACAAGTGGCCAAAATTAACTAAGTATGGGAGACTTACAAACTAGTAGAGAAGTGGAACTGTCAAGGCGCTTTCTGGTTCTACGAGCAACATATTTAAACCTGCGCCAAGTAGTGGGGGTAGTTGTTCAGAGGGTACAGGTGCTGGCGGTGCATCAGTAGTGTCAGAAGAAGTAGCAATAACTTCAACCACAATTCATCTGATGTCCTTTTCACGAAGTTCTGCACTGGTTGTCTGAGTTGGTGGTAGACAAGTATGAGGCTCTGCTTCAGCTGCTTCGGGGAGAAGGAAATCATGAGGTTCTTCCTCAGCTAGTGGTGAAGACTGTTTCATTCCGGACTCTGCTTGTGTTGGTTCATCTGAGACAGATTCATCTCTTAAAGTTAGAACCGATGATTTAATTTTCTTCTTCTTCTTCCGGTCAGATGGTTTCTTCACCACGTCAACTGTCTTCTTTCCCTTCCTTCTAGTTCCTTTTACAGGAGACTTGATTGACTTTTCCATCTATTTTTATTCTATTGTTATGTCTGTCTCAATAGTAGATTATGCAGCTTGACCTGCTGTAAGCATTTGCTCAGCTTCCTCAGGTAGAGGTTCATCAGCCTCAGGAATCTCCTCAGTTGGTTTCTCAGGAACCACAGTTTCAGTCTCCATGGGCTGTGACTCTACTGTAGTATCAAGATGTCCTACAGACTTTGCTTCCAAAGCATATTGCTTATATTTAATTTCCTTCAAATCTTGCAAAATTTCTGTCAAAGCAGAGTTGATCAATACAAGCTATTCTTCAACATTTTTCATCTGAGTTTTTTTGACTTTATTTGGCTGTGGTTCAGGTGCAGGTAAGTCAGACTTATGATACAAACATTGAAGAAATCGCTTTGTAATGGATTTAGATAGAATTTTTGTCTGTTCATTAGAACTCACTTGAATCAAACAAGGAAACATAAGCAAGTAATAATCATAGTGATATGATCCAATTTGTACAATTGATCTATAGGTTAGCAAACCAAAGTTAATTGGTCGATTGGTGCCTAAACAATATAGAAATTTCACTTTGTCTTCCTGAACTTGATTTTGATGGGAAGAAGGAAGCCAGTTGAATTGAGCTATCTTATGCATCACTCGATATTTCTTCCTAAGGTATTGTTGGTCTATACCATCTTTAGGTTTACAAACAATGCTTGTTCTACCAGTCAATTCCTTTATCACTTCAGCCATGTTAAATTCTTCATCTAATGCATGCAAGCTGCCTATAAGAATCTCCAGGAAAGTGTTTATAACATTCAGAGAGAATTTAACAAACTTTCCTCTACAATAAACTTTGTGATAATGAAAGCTTTTAGTATCATCAATGGCAGAAATGGTGTTTGCATAAAATTCCTGAATTAAAGCCTTCACAGGGGGTAGGAAGTTTGTTACCGTACGAGTCTAGTAAATAGACTCAATCATCTCACTCAGGCCAAAGGTGTTGAAATCTGACATTTTCACTGGCCTTTCCATCTGTAACTTTCTTTGTGAAGTGTTCTTCACGAACTTCTATTTGATATCGGCTGTAAGGAACTTATTGTACTTCAGCTTAACTTTGTCTTTCATCTTCTTCACTGGAACTTGTTCATCCTCACTCATGGCGGGATCAACAGCGATCTTTGTATGTGTTTGTTGTGTCGAAGATGACGGAACACTGTTGCGCCTGTTGTAACTGGAGTCGCTGTGAGAAGATGAAGAACTAGCTATCTTTGTTAAGTCAGATGAGGTCGCCATGGTTAGGGTTACTGGTCTGCAGAAAATTTCCAGAACAGGAAGAGAGAAGCAAGACGTGGGACATGAGATTGCCTCTTTTTCACTTTGCTCTTGTCAAATCTCTTGTTACTCTTCCGCCATGGTCTCCTTTATCGAGCATTGGAAGCCTACTTTTGGGCATTAGAAGCTCCCACAATCTCATCATCTCTAGCCAGAATACGAGCTTTTCGTAGTACTATACTGTAGGTTTTCAACTCCAACACCGCTATGTGCTTCCGGATTTTTGGCTTCAAACCCCTGTAAAAAAGTTTAGCTTTCTCCTCTTTTGTAGTAATAAGATATAGGGCAAATTAGGATAAAGCCTCAAACCTCCTCTCATATTCAACTATGAACATCGAGCCTTGACTCAACTGTATAAACTTGGCTATTTTCTCATTCTTTAATGATTGTCGAAAGTACTTGTTGTAGAACATCTCTTTAAACCGAGCCCAAGTAAACGCCCTTCTCCAACATCATAGGCTCTTTTCGTCATATCCCACCAATAACTTGCACTACCTTTTAACATTAAAGCAACACAAGTGGGCCTCTGAGTGTCCGTGTAACCCATCAAATCAAATATCTTCTCCATCTCACGAACCTATTCTTCCGCCACTAATGGATCCGTCGAACCTGAAAAAGGTGGAGGGTTCAATTGCCCAAAATGCTCTACCACTTGTATAGTATTCAAAGCGGTAGAACTTGTGAGAGGAGCTTCTTGTCTTACATTAGTCAGAATCTACACCAACTCTTGTTCGGTGTGATCAGTGCTTGAGATTCACCACCAATTTTGAGTTGTTTCTTCCACTTTCTTCCACTAGTAGAGGATGGCTCGCTTAATACATAAGTCTGTCTCACTTTAAGAGTAGGGACTGCACATCACATTTCCTCTATAGTGGGATTATCAATCCTTTTGCTTCGTCTAGGATGAGACATAATTATCAATTCTGCTTATCAGAATAGAACACCACACACACAAATAAAGGTTAGTATTCCCTTTAGAATAATAGCTTACTAACACTTACTATGGAGGATTGGCATAGAACTTGGTTCCTGTGACCGTTGGCAACATAATTGTCTACAGAATCATATACTTAGGCTCTGATACCACTACTGTCACACCCCACACCTAAAAGGGCTAGGATGCAATTTCAAACATTTAGGCAGAATACACAAAAGGGAATTGTAATTATCCCAAAAGAGGAACTTCATGATTGATGACCAATTGTATATTATTTCCAAAATCAGAGTTCCTAATCGCAACCACAGTAATCTATTTTATGTACAACACTAAAAAATCAAGCAAACAAAAGAAAGTCATAAAATGAGGTTGCAGCAGTCTGCGGATGCCAAGGGAACTCTGTCAGTAATGACAAAATCCTCCATTGATGTACAACTGTTGGTCACCTAAGGTACATAATGAAAATTAATGAGTAAACACTCTGTAAGTAGACTAAATAAAGGCTTTACCAATGATTAATCAACTGAAAATTCAAGTACAAATGAAAATAATATTCATTGCTTGTTCCCCACATCACAAGTTACTTGTTTCAGAGGTCAGATATCACTGTTTAGAATTCATCAATCACAACCCTACACGGAAGGACTGGTGCATCGGTGTCACATCTCTGTTTTAGCTATGCTCTAGGGTGTCACAAAGGAGCTCCTGCACTAAAAGAGTGGTGCGCCTACGCCAACTCTCTGCCCTGCCCATCACACTTAGCTTGGTTTTCTTATTTAAAAGTCCATTTAATTACTACTTGGTTGCAAATGCCTTTCATAGCCTATTTCCATTCCTTATACACACACATATGTATACTTATTTTATTTCATTTGTGTCATTTTTCGGCCCTTGCCATCACTCATACACATATGAGAATTTTCATTTCAATTCAGCCTTCAAGAGCCTTGAGGACACATAAATCACATCTCATCGCAAGTTCACTCTAGTCTGATAATCCAGGTGATACCGGTTCTATGCTACCGAATCCTAAGCGAGGAAACATGTGATTTAAACCTCCCCTCATTCAGATAATCACGCATAATCATACGAAACCTTAGGGGCACATGTATCGTACATAAGCTCAAGTCGAGGCCAGTCTAATGATCCAAATGATATCGGTCCTATGCTACCAAATCCTATACAAAGAAGCACACAGTTTGGACCTTTTCTCATTCAATTAATCACAAAGATTTGGGCAATGCACAGTACCATGATTCTAAGGCTAGTCTGACAATTCGGGTGATACTGATCCCATGTTATGAATCCTACACAAGGAAACACATGGTTTGGACCTTCCCTCAGTTAATCATTCATAAAGTTTTGGGCCCATGCACATTCAATATCTCCTTTGGCATGCAATGTCACATTTCATAACACATCACATATTAATGCACGGAAGGTGTCGAAGGAAATGAAGAAAAAGCATCGAATGCAATCCATTAGATAATTCTTTTCATTACCTCTCGTGAGAAAAGTTCTCATTGGTCACAACACATTATATTCAAGTTATAATTCACAATTCCAATCCCATATCACAAGCTCCAAATTAAAGTTTCTATCGACCACCACAACCTAACAATTGAATTATCACAACATTGCATTTAACAAAATTCTACAACATTAATAACCCAAATAACACAAACACAAGGTCATTGTGACCTCATAATAGTTTAGCCTACTTACCTTATAAGGCTCCGCTTGAATCTTAAATTGGACCTAAAACATAACAAAATTGCTTTAAGGGTTATTATACCACAACAATAATTAACGATTACTATAAACAATTTGCTTTTCCCAAAGTCTACACAACTTGTAGACAACATTTGTGCACCTACAAGACATCTCCCTAAAATTTTTGGAGCAAAACGAGGTTATATGCCCTTTCAAATTCACTTAGTGTAATACATTACAATTCCTGCCAAAGTATCCTTCAATTGAGCAGCATACTTTCAGTAATTTATAGAATTTCCAATCCTACTCAAGTGGCTGCAAAATTTTACATGCTAATATAAAACACATACAAGATTCACCATACCAAAACTCACATCTTTTTAAGGAGTTTTGGTCATTCAAAAGAAATTGTTTTCACTTATTTAGTTCTGAAAGCTGAACTTTTCAGTTTTATCAACCCAATTTGGAAAAATCACAACAATTCATACAGAGTTGGAATGTCAATGAAAATTTTCAATCTAATAGAAAACATGCTCAAGAATTTTCATCAAATATCAGAAATTTTTATGAAGATTTGTCCCCTCAAATCGAGTTCATCCCCCTGCTTTGTTTTAAAATAGTGAAAGTCAAAATTTCATGCCAGAACTTCAAAAATTCACCAAAAATCATATACTTCAAGTTTTTAAGTGATTGACACATTTATGTAGATGTAGGTTAAACATACTTACAAATCTATAGTGTCA
>SNVD02006802.1:0-26573 GCA_013180625.2 Boswellia sacra | reverse complement strand
TTCGTACTTTATAAATTTTAAACACAACATTTTGAGGAAGTGAAGGGAAATATTTACGAATGTTCGACAGAAAGATATCGGCATCCATTGAAGAAGAGAAAAGGAAAGATATTACCGATGAGTTTGTTCTTCTCCCAGATATGCACGTTTCAAACCTTCAGGCAATGGTTTCAGCTCCCCTTTTGATGTTTCCTCAAGCTGTTGCACAAATGAATTCAAAGTACGAAATAATCAAATTAAACAAAAGGAAGGAAAAGAAAAGAGCAGAAACGAAACTAAAGACAAATAAAAGAGATAACAATACAATAGCAAACAAAAGTAAAAAACAAGTAAAAAATATAAAAACAAATAAGACAGATGGCAAAGAGAGATAAAACCTGATCAATTTGATGGCCTACAAAAGGAATCTTCTCGAGACACAAAAATCGATCATTATTACCTTATTTTATTTTTCTTTTCTTTTTTTTTAATTTATTTTGCAAAAACATTGGGTTGCCTCCCAATAAGCGCTTGGTTTAACGTCCTCAGCCGACGTTGGTTCCATCATGGGGGGATCCAATCTCCGCTGTGCTTCTCTAGTGGGCTTGGATCCTTCTTCCAACAAGAAATGGTGCAAGCATATGGCTGGGCCTTGGATGTTAGCAATCGTCCACTTAATAGCTGTTTTGTGAACTCTAAGTACTCGGACGCGTTTCTCTTCTTGTAGTGGTGCAAGGCCCATTTCTATTGTAACTAGCAAATGATCTTTGTCACCCAAAAATACATGCCTCAAATAATCTGGAAGTAGCTTAAGCTCCAAGGTATTGGCTTTCATCACAGAAGGAAGAAGTTTCTCATTAGATAAAGGCAATTCAATGTACGAAACATCATACCTGTTTGTGATTATAGCTATAGTCTCATCTAAGCATGCCATAGTTTCCTCCATTTCTTTGGACACTTGTATCAAAATTCCTGATTCATTGGAATTTTCTGTCCCTATATGCTTACTAATAGCTACATCCAATCCATTCTTGCGAGTTAACTCAAAATATTGTTGTGGCAAAGAATCAACAACGTCAACTGCAAAAACAGAATTTAAGTCACTAGAGTACCTCATTGCCTCAAAAATATTGAAACATATCACCTTGCCATCAAACTCTATGATGAGAGTGCCATCATAAACATCAATCTTAGTTCTAACAGTTTTCGAGAATGGTCTCCCTAACATAATCGGAGTTGGATTAGGAGATATCTCATCCTCTATTTCAAGGACATAGAAGTTTGCTGGGAAAACCAATTGATTCACCTGCACAAGCACATCTTCCACAACTCTTTTGGGATATGCATTAAAATGATCAGCAAACTGAATGGTAATACCAGTTTTCGCAAAAGGTCCAAGATTTAAAGAAGCATAAATAGAATATGGCATGACATTAATAGATGCTTCTAAATCTAACATAGCTCTTTCAAACTTGGTTTTACCAATGATGCATGGAATGGTGAACGTACCGGATCTTTGCATTTCGGAGGAATTTTTCTTTGTAGAATAGCTGAAACATTTTCCCCCACACTTACTTTCTCATTTCCTTTTAACTTTCTCTTGCTGGTGCATAACTCCTTGAGACATTTTGTACAACGAGGTACTTGCTCGATAACATCCAGAAGTGGTATATTTACCTCAATCTTACGAAAAGTCTCCAGGTTTTCATGTTCTTGTTCCTCCCTCTTTGATTTTGCAAATCTGCTAGGAAAAGGTGGAGGAGTAACATAAGAAGGAATAGGAGCCTTAAGATTTACCTTAGAAGATGATGCCTTGTTCATGGTGGAAGTGGTGTCATCTTCTTCATCAGTTTGTGATTTCTTTGGCAAGACATCTAATTGCTCTCCATTTTGCAAAGTTATCACACAAGCATTCTCCCTTGGATTGATCACCGTTTGAGAAGATAATTTTTCTAAGTCTTGGCCCTCGAATTTGCTCATGCTAGTAGCCAATTGTCCCATTTGATTTGCCAGGTTTTGGATGCTTGCCCTAGTTTCCTGCTGGAATTGCATTGTGCTAGTGGCAAGTGCATTAACAATATCCTGGAGTGACATACCTGAGTTTTCTAGAGCTGGTTGTGGTGCTGGTTGTGGCATTAGTGGTGGTTGCATTTGAAATGTTTGCTGCACTCTAGGTCGATTAAAACCCTGTAGTTGATTTGGTATGGCATTTGGGACGATTGGTTGATGATTCCATTAACTGAAATTAGGGTGATCTTCCCATCCAGCATTGTAGAAGGGATCATACCTTTGCCTTGTTTGTCCTGGAAATCCATCCATGGCATTGGCTTGTTCCATATCTCCTTGCAAAGTTGGATACATGTCGATTGGATGCTCCATGGTAGAATATACCTCACATGCATAAGATTTCTGCATATGTCCTACAGCCATGTTTTCCACAAGAGAAGTTAACTAAAAAAGTTGTTGTTCAATGTTCGGAGTGCTTACCTCATTTACTCTCCATGGTAGTTGTGGCTCAAATCTGCCACTGAATTGATGGAAGTTTACTGCCATGTCGTCTAAATACAAACAATAAAAAAAGAAAAACAAACAAAAATATGAATCCACAATGAAAACAAAATAACAAATCGATTAGATAATTAATCCCCGGCAACGGCGCCAAAAACTTGATGCGTTCGAAACTAGCAAGTATACTAGTCGCACAAGTAATAAAGTGATGAGTAAGATATCGTTCCCACGAGGATTGATTCTAATTGAATTTGTTATTCGAAAGCAACAATAAACTAAATGAGGGGGGTTTTGTTGATTGATTAACTAGATGAAATATTAATGCAAGTAAAGAATAACACAAACAAATTTAAACAGATTGAAAAATCAATGAGAGAAACCTGGTTAAGGGATCCTTCTCTACCACAAGATATGGATTTGCGAATTAATTGTAGAATTGTCATCCAATTACACCATTGAAATTATCAACCGTAGATAACAACAAGCTCTGTTATCCCAATCTTTCCTTACTTTGTTGTTAAACAAAACAGGCTCTTTATTTAATCTCTATCCATTAAACAACCTAGAACAAGCTCTCTAAATTTAATTCAATGGATGCATTACGATAAGAAAGATAGGTTGATCTAAGCAATAAACACACAAGCTCGGATTATTTAACTTAGGTTGTATTCTCCAATTGCAATCTCTGATCACAATTTTGCTACTAAGGATTAGAAATTCAAGACAATTACGGATCAAGATTTCTAGTCTAGCAATAGACAACAACCAGATTATATTCAGTTGGCCATTCGAAATACAATCCAGCAAGCAATCATAAGCATTAGATATAGGAAAATACAAGCAAATTCAATTAGAGAATTGGATAACAACTTCTTGCACAATCAACTTACAAAAACCATATCAGGGGCTTTGAAATCACCCTCAACCAATTCAGATTCAGTTACACATGTTTAAGAACGTGGTAAATACAATACAACATGGAGACATTCCAGAAAATGAAAGGGAAGGGAAAAACTTAGCAAATTTGATGTAATTCTCTTTGGATTGTAGTTCTTCCTCTTTCCAAGCTTCCTTTCTCCTTCAAGAACTCCAGGAGATGAAAGAATTCCAGAGCTGCAGCCTCCACCACGTTCTCCCCTCTTCAAGTTCTGAAATAAAACCCTAAAATGTGTTTAAATACTCTGCTACAGTAACGTGCTACAGTGTCCCGTATTATACATGCTACAGTGATGTGTGGAATTACATTTCTACACTTCTCACACTGTTTTGATTACAACTTTCGGTACACTGAATGGATTCATAAACCGTAAATTTCTCCAAAAAGTAGACTTCGAGAGCTTTTCAACGGTATATGATATGTCATCGGGTTCATTGTATATCAATACAATTAAATCCGAGAAGATGTTGACTAGCAGAGGTGAAAATGAAGGGTTTTACTCCATTTTTGTGCAAGTTGCTCCAAAACTCCTACAAACATCAAAACCACACAAAAACATAAAAATACCAAGGAATATAGCAAAGAAACATGGACGAATTGATATGAAAATAATACATAAATAGACACTTATCAGACATGGTAAGAAAAGGTGTATTAGTATCTTGAATTCATACTTTGGAAAGAATACTTACTTTTTTATTCCGTTTATAGGTGAACATTGATCCTTGGCCTTAAGATCAAGATAAGTACCAGTGGATCCTTACCATGGAAGTGGCTCATGAGCTTTGTGGCTTTTAGATGCTGTTGGTAGGGCCCAAGGCTCCTATGTCATTTCTTAGGGAGCGAGTATATGACTGGTCGAGGGGCCGACTCATAGTAGGATTTTGCGTCCTCTTTAGGATATGGCTACACATATGCTTTGGGAAAGGATGTCTTAGACAACTTCATCATAGGTATCCCTATAGATGAGATTTAGTTCCTTGTAGAGGATTGACCTTACATAGATTGGATCCAGATCATCCTTCTTGAGCACTGAAGGGGTAGAGATCAGCCCCATTTAGGGTCAAGGTCAGGCACCTTCGCCTTCTCCACCACCTCATGGTCATTATCCTACTTCCTCTTCTTTGAGTTCTATAGGGTGTTGAGGTAAGAGATCGTACGATCCCTCTCTTTTAGTGTCTGCTTCAAAGGAAACTATCACACCTTCCCCTACTATCGCGGTTGATCGCTTCCAGCACACGCTGACCAACATATTGAATAGGGAGACGATGTCTGAAGCCTTTGGTCATTCGGAGCTCTCGATGGATAACAGCTCATAGGTTTCTTTCATGTCGACAGATACCACCCACGTGACTATCCTTCTTCTCTCAACTTATCCTTTATCCTACATTTATTCAGTTCTCTAACAAAATACAATAATAAATGTTTATGAAGTTTTCATGAGAGGAGGTAGAGCATCTAAATAGGCTACACACGGCCATGTAGGGGTCCATCTTTGAGCTTTCTCGTCACTACCAGGTAAGAATGTCAACCCATTATGCTTTATTTATGCATGCCCTATTCCTATATGCTGACTTTCTTTGTCTTTGCTTGGATTAGGAGGCCACATAGACCATTAGTGCTCTTCGGGAGTAGAATAGGGACCTCTAGCAGTGGGTCGACTATCTGGTACGGACCTTTTCCAACAAGACAGTCCTCTTGAGTGGTACAAGGTCTTCTAGTGGCACGAGGACCATGGGTCCCAAATCTTCTCAATGGATAGGCACTTCCATAGGTGCTGGACCCTTCAAGTGGCAAGTACTTCTGCAGGTGTTAGGCCTTCCAGGATAATGACCTCATCTAAAGGTGTCGATCCCTCTCGCATGATCGATGATAGTGATGGGGAGGACTCTTATTTTGATCAGGAGGCCACTAAGAGCTCTTTTGGGTGCTAGGCCCTTTTGATTGCTTTTTCCTTATAGTTTTCTTCGAACATCATTCATTGTTATTTTTTATCACTATGATAGATGTTTATTATTTGAGGCTTTATACGGATGCTACTATTTTCTTTTGATAATTGAAATGCTTCATTTCTCTTTTTCATATTATGTTATATTTCCACTGATGTCCCAAATTCTAATAACAAATTAACAACCTTATGACCACCACAATAATAAAAAAGAACAAACCTCAATTTAGCACTAGATAGGTGTTGCACCTCTTATTATATATGCGTAACCATAGTAACAGTCTCACATCGATTTTGAGAGGTTTTTTGGGTCCTCATCCTTCTTATGTAAGTGTATCACACCCTTTCCTTTCTTCCTGCATTATTCGCCATGAGTGAGGCCTCTTACAAAGTTTTTCAACCCTTTTTGAAGCCATTGAAAGATCCTGAATGGCGTCTACTGGAGTTAAGGAGTCTCTACGACCTTAGGTTCATACTTCAGGTGAAAGTCGACATCCCCCTCTTTAAAGTAGCCACAGATTTTTGGGATGTTTTAGATCATGGTTTTTGTTTCAATAGGCAAGAGCTTTGCCTTCTGTATGGGGAGTTAAGTGCTATCTTAGGAATATCTCTATCTAGCACTAATCATATTATCGTGTCACAACTCAATAGCCCTACCTTGGACAATATTGTTGACTTTTTCCAAATTCCTGGCAGTGTTATGGGGGTTCACATAGTTAACCAGATGGCGATACTTTCTTCATTGATGCCTTTGATTGAGACCATGGAGAATACTTCTATTTCTTGGTTTTGCATCATGCAATTTTGTCTTCTCTCTTAGTTTTTGCTGGTATTAGCAGATGGCCTTTGTGATCCCTTATTGGTGAACTTTATCCCTTAACAACCTAGCTCTACTTTGATACCTTTGGTGTTAGCTGAGACACTGATTGGTCTAAATCGAGTAAAGTCTGGGGAGAGCCCAAAGTTCTCTGGCAGTCTTCTTCTGATTCAAGTGACATCATCTTTTTTTGTTTGCACTCTTTTTTGATGCTTTGCTTTATATATGAAAGATATGGCTTTAAGAAAAATTGACCATTCTAGTCGTTCCTAGGGTTGACTTGCTTCGCTATGGACCCAAAAATCACTAGGGATGGGAGCTACACCGACCAGAGTCCTACACTGAGCAACTTCAGACTATACCAAATATCATGATCCATTGGTATTGTCCTTGGTAGAGACTTCAACACTCTCCACACTTATATGGCTTGTGTTCCTCTTGTTGAGCTTACCCACAATTCTTTTACACTCTTTCTCAACTATGCCGTCAGTATGGAGAGAAGTAGAGAAGTAGAAGACTGTTCGAGCTCTTTCTTTTTCATATCAAGGATTACTAGCATAACTATATGATCCTGAGGAATCTATTCTCTTCTCCTGACTTAGTGACCAATGATGAGCATAAAGGTTAGGTCACCCTACAGGCTTCCACTGTAGATCCAATTCTTTGTGCTAGAACCGGTGGAGATCGTAAAGTGGTCCTGAACAGGTTAAGAGGCAGAGAGGACATTGATGCAATTCATTTTTTTTACTTGTTTTCTATTTTCCCTTATGTAGCTATCATGCAAATCATTTTCACAACATATTTGTATCTCAAAAACATCATTTCATTAATCAAGGTACAAATGTTTGGAACAATATGTGTTCACAAAATAACTCTTGTCACTAATTAGCCTTTATAGGTTTTCTAATTAGCTATTTCCTCTCTCTTTTCTTTTCTTTCTTCCATTCCCTCTCATCAAATGAAGTACGTTTTCAGCTTGTCCATATTAATTGGTTCCACAAATTCATTTCCATCTATGTTTCATATCTTGACTGTGCCAATAGTCATTATCTTCTCTACTAGGAAAGGACCTTCCTAATTGGACCTGAGTTTCCCCTGTGGATCGGATACTACCGCTCTGGTTGACTTAAGCACTAAATCCTATTCTTTAATCTTCTTCTGCTTCACCCTCTTGTTAAACACTTGGGCTACCTTTATCTGGTATAATTGCATGTGATACAAGTTCCTCATCCTTTTCTCATCCAAGAGTGACAAATGTTCGCATTAGTCTTGAACCCATTTGTCATCCAAGACCTTTGCCTCAGTCATGACCCTTGCTGATGTAGGAAATCGGTGCCAAATCTGAACACTTCAAGATTGTAAAAAAGCCTCAAGGACCAAGATCTTGTGAGCACAAGCTTCAAATTTTTGATTTACTTTCTCACCACTTCATTTCCTAGATATATCTGAAAACTACCTGAATGAGATGGGCGGGCGTCTTAATCATTGGACTATATAGGATGAACATTAATCGAGAACAATACCAATGAAAATTATTTGGTGCACATGATCATGTAAATAGTGTTCGATAAACAATATTCAATAAACAATAAACGATGACTTGTAACCATGTTAGCAGTGATGACTTGCTCTTTGTTCATTCTTAACTCTTATAACATTGACTTAATTCATCCTTCTTTTATGTCTCTGTTATTCCTTGTCCAATTTTAACTAGTAAACCTAATAATGTTAGGTTAGTCTAACTAATTTTTTAGGCTCTTAAAACTTAATCTCATTAAGTCTTTAATTGGGCTTTTAACACTCAATTAGGTCCAACCTAATTTTGTGTAGACTTTTAATTAATCACATTAATTATAAACCCATTAATCTAATTAATTAAATTGGCCTAAATACTCTATTATCTAATTAATCAAATTAATTAAATAACGAACCCATTTACTAGCCAAATATATTTAATTTAATACCCATGCTTTATTCTCTATTGAACGCAATAAATTAAATAAGTAATTTCTCAAGTCTAATTCTTGTTCAAACAATATATACCAGGTATCCGAGGGACATTAATGGACATTTTTAATTAAAGCTACAATAAGTTTGACCCAATATCCTGTCATCTCATAATTCTAGTGGGCCTCACCTATTAACTTAGGTCTATTCCAATATAGGTTTAAAGCTGCACTCTTGGATTAAATACTCTTTATACAAAGCTTAATAATTTAATCTGATTAAATTATTTCTTTAAGCCCTATCTATTGAGCATCAGGTTTACATAACTACCATTCATAGAATACCAATAATTAGAGTTAGGTATGATTTACTGTATTACGCCTCTAATTACATCTTTAGCCATTGATACTAATTTTACACCATTTAAATGAGTTAAGATTTATTAAAATAAATCTTAGTTTAATGAACATCTTCATTAGACACTTGGCCAAGGTTCTCTTATTTAAAGCCTTGTAAAACCATTAAAATGGTATCCGACAATCATTTCAAAGTCATGAATTCCATATCTATGGTATAGTGTCTACTAGTATACAAATCTTACAGTCCCAACTAGCCAAAGTATTGACCTTACTCTTTTAGATCTCACTTTTTATTCTAGTCAAAGATTATAACCTATATACTAGAGGTACACTACCCACTCAGGATTAAGGTAGAAATACTTTAGTGTTTCGGTGTAGAAATTCACATTTGGTCATGATATTTTCATCAAATGGATAATTTCTATGTGGTTCGTGTTCAATGCATTATGAATGCATAAGTGTCTTTGTCCTAAAGTCTCCACTTCAAATGGTGAGAGATTTATCAATTCCCCATTAAATACAAACAACATAACAACCCTGTCCAAACAAAGTGTCCAACTTTTGTTTATAGGTCATGAACTAGTTTTGAGCTACGACAAAGTTTTATGTTTCAGATATATCTCATATATAGAGATACTTTGTCGATGTACAATATTTGGAACCTTTAGTCGTTGATACAATCACACTTGGGTAATTTATAAATAATAACTTTTATTCATTTATAACAATAATGTTTATATATTATATAAAAATATCATACTCTTAGGCCAGGTCTCTAACAATCTCCTACTTGCCTTTAAAGTACTTGCCTATAAAGTAGATATGACATTTTTGCACATCTCCATGCTGCATGGTGGTACTTTATTTCTATATGCTTTCCATTCTTGTGGTTTCTAGGTTCCCTAGAATTCGACACTAACCACTATTATCACAATAAAGTGTAACGACCTTCTCTTTATCTGGAACAATTTCCAATCTGTAAGGAAGTTGCAGAGCCAAACTGCCTATTTAGCTGCTTTACAAGTTGCTACATGTTTTGATTCCATGGTAGAGTTAGCAATGCAAGATTGCTTGATGCTCCTCCATACTATGGGTCCACCATACAAAGTGAAAACTGATCCTGAGATTGACTTTCTAAAATCTAAATCAGATTGAAAATTTAAATCTGCGTATCTAAACGAAGTTAGATCACTTCCAGAATATATAAGCATATATATCTTTGTCCTAGAACATATATGCTTTATTGCAGCCCAATGCTCATGACCACATTTTGACTGGTATCTGCTAACGACTCGCGTTGTATAGTGGATATTTGGCCTAGTACATAGCATTGCATACATAAGACTCCCAACAATAGAGGCATATGGGACTCGTCTCATTTCTTCTTACTAGTCAAGAGTCTTGGTAGACTTCTTTTAAGAAAGCTTAACTCCATCCCTAAAAGGTAACAATCATTTCTTGGAGTTTTCCATTATGTACTTAGCTAGTATCTTATCTATATAGGAAGCTTGAGACAATGCTAGTTTCATGTTCTTCTTATCCCTTATTAGTTGGATCCCAAGAGCATAAGTAGTATCTTTCAAATCTTTCATTTGGAATTGCTCAACCAGCCAAACTTTAATCTTCTAATGAGTAGTATTTCATCAATGTGCAAAATGATAAATACAACCTTTTTCATCTTGTATTCTCTTATAGACACAAGGCTTATCTACATTTTGAATAAAACTATAAGTTTTGATCGTTTGATCAAACCTTATGTTCCAAGACCTTGATGCTTGTTTAAGACCATAAATTGATCTCATCAATTTGTAGACCTTTTACTCTTTCTATAAAACCTTATAGTTGCACCATATAGATGCTTTCATCAAGATTTCCATTCAAGAATATTATCTTAAAGTCCATTTGCCATATCTTATAATTATAATGAGCAACAATGGATAAAAGAATCCAAATTGATTTAAGCATAAAATGTCTCGTCATAATCGATTCCTTCCTTATGGGTGTAACCTTTAGCCACCAACCTTGCTTTGAAGGTCTCTACCTTCCCATCAATTCCTCTCTTCCTCTTATAGGCCCACTTGCACCCTATGGCTTTCATCCCTTTTAGTGCATCTACAAGTTCCTAGACAGAATTAGAATACATATATTTTATTTCTGATTCCATAGCTTTTTGCCAACTATTAGCATTAGGATCTTTCACTGCTTATTCATAAATAGCAAGATCAAATTCAATTCCTTTAGTATCTTATGATAGTCTTATCTATCAACTTGTCTTACAATCCTCCCACTACACTGAGGCAACATAAGAGTTTGTGTAACAATCCTTCTACTACGTCAAGGTACTATAGAAGGTTGTGTAACAGTTGGATCCTATATTTGTTTTGTATTAGAAGTAGATGTCAAACCTTTGAAACTATCATCACTTATTGGATTAGTATTATTTCTTTGGACATTTCTTCTAATACTTCATTGCTTTTAGGCTTATAATTCTTTATATAGTTAACCTTTAAGTGATTCGCAATCATACTACAAATTCTTTCACATTAGGTTAACTATAGGAGCACTATCCTCTTGTACATTTTAGGGTTTCCTAAAAACAAGTGGATAATTTTGAATAACTTATATGGATCAAACTATGTCCAAAAGAGTTCTATTCTTTCTCTCCACTACTCTAGTGAGTTGGAATAGTATTTCATTATCATGAGACGTGTTTGCTACGACAATCAAATTGTAGTGATTTTACACTTTTACCCAAATGCTTTTAACCTTAATCTTTTACCTTTTGAACTCTTCAAAAGTTTTAGATTTATGATGCATTCGGTAAATACACTTACATCATGAGTAATCATCTTGTGAAATACTCATATGTGCCTCTTGTATTCACAATAATTGATGCATAAACATTTTATGTACCAAATTAGCAAATATTTAGCTCTATTTTCTTTAGCCTTAAAATGGCTTGTAAGAAAATCTTTCTTGCAAGGCTTGATTCATAGGTTGGTATACATTCATCCTCTAACAAAGTTAGTGCCCATCCTTAACCATCCTTTGAATCCTTTTTATATTAATTTATCCCAGTTAGAAATGCCAAAGATAAGTTTGATTAGTGTCAGACAATCTATACTCTTTCTTTATTCAGCCTAGTATCATTTATTGATTCCATTTTTGGTTTTTTATCATATGTTATCATATGCAAATTATTATGTACAATACTAGAAAAATAAAATTCTTTATTTTTTTCTAATAGCAGAAAACTTGTTAAAAGAAGCTAAATAACTAGAATTTTATAAGTGTTCAAAATTCAAAATTTCATACACATATATGGAAAAATAACAATTACTCAAAACTAAAAATATCAAAATTGTGCAATTCTCCAACTGCATGGGTAGACACCAACACTTCATTTATAAGCCTTAAATCAAGTTCACTTTCATTTTAGAAGTCATGTCCTATGCAATCTTTACAAAGAATTACATGCATGGTCAATATCCATAATTCAAAAATTAATGCAAATATTCTACAAAGACTATTTTCAAAAAAGATTTTGCTTGAATAAGCTTTAAATACTATGATGTCTCTTCAACTACCCTTTAACTCCATAATGGAAACATTTTCCAATTGGTTGGGCTTCATTCTTTGTTTCCTATGCTACATATTTTAAAACCTTTCCATATCTGTTGTTGTAGACCTTACCCTTAAAGTTTTAAACTATAAAAACATTGGACTTCGGTTTTAGTGTCCTTTGTAACCTTCTTTGTCGGGCTTTTAAGAGAGTTGATAATTCTTTATCAGAGTCTATACTTATTCAAAACAAAGAATAAGATTAAGAATTCAATAACATATAAGTTTTGCCTTACTATAAAGTGAAAATGCTATCTATTGCATTAGCCATATAAACTTCAATCCAAACACTTGGTCCAAAGAAGTAAATTATATAACTTACTTTTGCTTTCTCCCATTTTTAGTATTTTTCATTCTTTAGAGTCAAATAGTCATAAGAAGGTGAAGTTATACTTGCTTCAATGACCCACTTATGACATTGAGCTTGCTGTAAAATGTCAAATCTTTCTTTTCACTCTGCATAGCCTTGACCATCACATCGTCTACATAGCTATCACCATATCATGGTTTACATATCCAGTTAAAGTCTCATTTCGCATAATCTTCCTTTAGAGCGTATGATCATTTAGCATGGAAGTAATTAGATTTATTTTCCGTAAAAGTAAACATACACCCTCATCAATGACTATAAAAACTTTTGAATATAACTATATGATGCGTGGGATACCAAAATGTAGATGCAATTATCCAAAATAATCTGCTATATATTCTATGATGGTTTAATCAAATAATTATCACTTTCCTATAGGGATATGTAATAATTCTATTTGATTAAATTAGAACTCCTTTTAATCATCATTATTTCTAAAATATCTAATATTTCAATCATAATAACCACTATATTTTGGGTCTTAATTAATGAAATTATTCCTATAAGGAATATGTTTTCAAAAATTTAGTTGAATGTTTGACCATTGTTTCAATCAAATTCCAAAATTGAATTAAAATGAAATCTCTATAGAAGAAAACGCTAATGGCTTTTTGAAATGACTTTATCCATGTAGGAGATCTTACCTTTGAAGATAACTACCACAAGCCCTTTTATAAGGAGCATCACCCTAAGATGGGACAAGACAAGACTTATAAATAGTCTATCCAAAAGGACCAACAATGGAGATCTTAGGTTTTAATTTAATAAAACATTCTCCTAATTAAATATTTAACAGACTTCGGATTTTGATTTAAAAAATGATCGATATAACTTTTTCAAACTATTTGAAACTTTTATATCATATGTTACAACTTAATTGATCTCATTAATTAAGTATATGATTTATGTTCTATTTACCAAACTTTTTTATAACTATATAAATCATTTTATTTTAATTAATATAATTAATTAAAATATTTTGATTAACTATATATAAATCAATGCATTGATGCATGAACATGTTATAATGCAAGATGTAGCATCTCCCTTTTCTCTAGATGGCATGTGACATGTCTTTATTTCATTTAACAGTTATATAAAGTAAACATATGTTAGTATAAACACTTGGCATTTTTTTAAAAAATATTACTGTAATATTTTCTTCATTTCTTGCATCTTCATGTGTCTCCTTGGCAAGCACCTTGTGTTTGTATATGTTCATTAGTTCCAAGAAAATTTTCAAAATCCATAAAATTGAAAAACTTGAGTGTTTCGTGAACTGTTTCAAAGCTATCAAATTTTCATAGACACCCTGCAGAATTGAAACTTTTTCAGATTTACAATTTTACCCCTACAAAATGTAACTTTAATTTTATAGGTTATATAACTACGAATTTGTCACCATTTTAGTCTATAAAACCACCAAAACAACACGAACAAGATGGGAGACTACCCAATAAATCAATTGCACTCATATAGACCCAAGTTTCAAAATAAACTAGGCCCAATAGGTAAAACAACTTAGAACCAACTAGGGTTTGGGCTTAAATAAACCCATGAAGTTGAACACCATGGTATTCTTCACTACCTAGCGGCTATTAGGCATTACAAAAATAGCCCATTGGACCCAACTTAGTGATGAACCACCAAGCTAGGCCTATAGACCAAAATTGAATAGGCCCTAAAACACAAAAACCATACACTTTAGACTTGGGCTTACCATGCTTGGGTTTGGGTCAATTTGATTGGGATTAGGGCTTTCCAAGAAAGCCTTTGGCCTATCAAATCCATATACCCTAAACATGATCTAAGGCTGGCGATCACCTCCAAAGCAGCCCCAAGGCCCATTTTCACAAAGCTATAGGGTTTTGGTGTTTAGGCTTGCATCTCATGGGCTTTAGGCCAATGGTTTTGCACCTTAGCCACCATCCTATGCACGGCCTAGGCCATGCCTAGGGCAAATGGCCAAGGCAAGGGCAACCTACATGCCCCTTCGTGCAAGCCCTCAGGCCTAGGGTTGTTAGCACACAACTTTTATGGCCTAAACCCTAGCCTCCTCTTATGTTGATCCGGCCTCGATGCTCCTTGATCTCCATCAATTCATGTGCTATTACATCAATCATACACCTCATGCATAATAATTTGCATACAATTATGTATAAAAATAGAAAATTAATCAACATAAAGTAAACTCACACATAGGGTAATTAAATGGCATATAGGCCACCCGTCAAATTTACTTACCCTTGAATAAAAATATAAAGAAACATCTGAGGCCAAGGTTTAGCCATATACATCACCATATCACAAATTACATCAACATTTATAACATGTTACTTGCTAGGAAAGCAGCAAGATTTTGCACCTTTATCGCTCACTAGTGTAGAAACCAACTCTAATATCAATTTTAGGAACCTGATGCCAAATCTGAACACTTCAACACTGCATAATAGTCTCCGGGTGCAAGATCTTGTGAGTACAGACTTCAAAATTTTGATTTGCTTTCACCACCTTAGTTCTTAATTATGTCTAAAAACTGCCTGAATGAGACATGTGAGCGTCTTAAAATCATTGCACTAGGCCAAATGAATAGTGATGAATGAGCAGTAATCGTGAATAGTATCAATGTACATTATTTTGGTGAACATTACCCGATAAACAGTATCATGTCAACAGTATTCAATGAACAGTAACACGTGAACAGTGAAGACTTGTTTTTGTTACTTTTAACTCTCACAACACCAACTTAATGCATCATTTTTTTAATGTCTATGTTAATCCTTGTCTAATTTTGACTAGTAAACCTAATCCTATTAGGCTTAATCTAACTAATTTTCTAGGATCCTAGAACATAATCTAATCAAGTCTTTCATTGGGCTTTTAACACTCAATTAGGTCTAATCCAATTTTGTATAGGCTTTCAATTAATCACATTAATTATAAGCGCACTAAACTAATTAATTAAATTGGTCAAAATACTCTATTATTTAATTAATCAAATTAATTAAATAACGAATCCATTTACTAACCAAATATATTTAATTTAATACCTGGGTTTTCTAATAAAGCTAATTCAATTAAATAATTAATTTCTCAAGTCTAGTCCTTGTTTAGACAATTTATATTAGCTATCTAAAGGACCTTTTTGGACATATTTAATTATAAGCTTCAATAAATTTGACCCAGTACCCTGTTATCCCATAACTGTAGTGGACCCCACCTATTAGCATTGGTTCATTCCATTATAGGCACGAAGCTACACTCTTAAATTAAATACTCTTTATAGAAAGCTTAATAATTTAATCTGATTAATTTTTTTTAAGCCTTATCCATTAAGCATCAGGTTTACATAACTACCCTTTGTGGAATACCAATAATTAAAGCTAGGTATGATTTACTATGTTACCCCTCTGATTACATCTTAAGCTATTGACACCAGCTTTACATCATTTAAATGAGTTAAGATTTATTGAAAGAAATTTCAGTGGGCTTTATTGTTTACTAAACCGAATTAAATTGAATAATTAATTTTTCAAGTCCGATCGTTGTTCAGATAATTTCTATCAACTACCTAGGAGACCTTGATAGACATATTTAATTAAAAGCTCTAATAAGTTTGACTTAGTACTTGTTATCTCATAACTTTAGTAGGCCCTATCTAGTAACTTAGTCCATTCCACTATAGGTTAAAAGCTGCATGCTTGAATTAAATACTTTTTACAGAAAGCTTAATAACTTAGTCTGACTAAATTATTTCTTTAAGCCTTATCGATTGAGCATTAGGTTTACATAACTTTCCTTCATGGAATACCAATAATTAAAGCTAGGTATAATTTCTCGTGTTACCTCTCTAATACATCTTGAGCCTTGATACCAATTTTATACCATTTAAATGAGTTAGTTTAATGATCATCTTCATTAAACATTTGGCCAAGGTTCTCTCATTTAAAACCTTGTAAAACCATCAAAATGGTATTCTACAATCCTTTTAAAGTCATGAATTCCATATCTATAATGTAGTGTCTACTAGCATATAGATCTTACAATTTCAACTAGCCAAAATATTGACCTTACTCTTTTAGATCTCTCTTTTTGTTATAATTAAAGACCATAGCCTGTATACTAGAGGTACATTATCCACTCAGGATTAAGGTAGGAATGTCTTTAGTCCTTGGGTGTAGAAATTCACATTTGGCCATGGTATTTTTACCAAATGGATAATATCTACGTGGTTCCTATTCAATGCATTTATAATGCACAAGTGTCTTGTCTTGAAGTCTCCTCTTCAAATGGTTGAAGTCTCACTATTTCCCCATTAAAGACGAACAATACAACAACCGTGTCCAAAGAAAGCACCTAGCTTTTGTTTATAAGTCGTGAACTAGTTTTGAGCTATGCCAAAGCTCTATTTCTCAAATATATCTTATATATGCAGAAACTTTGTTAATGTACAAGTTCTAGAGCATTTAGTCATTGATAAAATTATGCTTGGGTAATTTATAAATAATAACTTTTATTCATTTATAATAATAATGTTTACATATTTAAAAAAAAAAATTCATACTCTTGGGACAGATCTCTAATAACTAACCATATTCTTACTTCTATGGCAATACTACTTCGGTCCCATAAACCAGTGAGAATGGGGTTACTCCTGTTGAACTCCTAGTGGTACTCTTATATCCCTATAACACAAATAGCAACTTTTCAGCCCAATACTTATAAGTCTGGATTGTCTTTGCGAGCATCTTCTTGATATTCTTATTTGCTGCCTCTACTACACCGTTTGTTTGCGACCAACATGAGGAAGATGTATGATACTCAATCTTATACCGTCGAAATAAATCCCTTCTTTTTTGCTGAAACTGCACACCATTATCAGTCACCAAGTGATGTGACACTCCATATATGAAAATGATGTTTCTTTCAATAAACCTGACCATTTGTTTTGCCCCCAATCTATTGAAAAACTCAGCTTCTATCCACTTTGAAAAGTACTCTATTGCCCCTACCCCATATCGATGCTTATTTTAAGTTGGCAACTTCATCTTCCCAATGATGTCAATTCCCTAAGTAGCAAAAGGCCAAGACAATGTCATACTCTATAATTCTGTTGGTGGTTGATGGGTCAACTATTCATGAATTTGACATTGATGATATTTTTTCATGAACTTTTACACAATCAGTCTCTATGGTCAGCCAATAGTACCCCTATTTCATGATTTTCATGCTCAAGGCTAGCCCATTCATGTGAAGGCCACAAACTCCTACATGAATTTTTTTCGTGATATGTCGAGCTTCCTCCTTATCCACACACCTCATTTGCAAACCATCTACCGTTCTTTTATACATCATTCCTTGTTCGCATGTGAACTATTAGGCTAGCCATTATAGAGCTTTCCTATCCTTCTTATCTGCCTTTTCAAGAAAAGGTCTTTCTTCCAAATATCTCTTTAGATTATAAAACCAAGGTTTTTCTCCTACCTTTACTTCGATCACCCACTCTTTCTGGTAGCATGCATAATGAGCATGTGTTACCACTAACAGTCTCACTAGCGCCCTTTCCCATATAGAAGCTAGATCTATCAAAGCATCTGCAATTTGATTCTCTTCCCAAGACGTGTTTAACAACATACCTTGTGAATCTTGCCCTCAACTTCTTAACATGATCCAAATATGGTTTGAGCCTCCCCTCTTTTATATCCCATTTCTCATTCGTCTATAGGATAACCAACTCTGAATCTCTAATTACCTCAATTTCCTCAATGCTCATCATTGTTGTAGTTTTTAACCCAAATATCTATGCCTCATACTCCACGATATTGTTCATGACTTTGAAACCCTAGCCTCTTAGCAAGCGATAATATCTCTCTTATAGGTAAGATGAGAATGACTCCAGCTTTGTTTCTGTTTATTGCTTTGTCAAGGTATAGTTGCCAACCTATTACTGTGATGGCGCCCAAAAATTCATCCAGGAGTTCCAATTCCCATGACTCATCATTATCTATGAGATTTGTTGCTAAGAACTCTACCACTATTTTCTCTTTTGCCATCTTCTTGATGATGTATTTAATGTCAAACTATGATAATGGCACCAACCATTTTGCCAGCTTTCCTCCTAATAAAGATGTTTCATATAGATACTTCATCAGGTTTATCTTGGAGACTGCTTGTACCTTATATTATTGGAAGTAATATCGTAGCTTCTTTGAGGCCCACACCATTACTAAATGGACCTTTTCTGTCTGGGTGTACTTAAGCTCATATTCTAATAGTTTCTTGCTTAAGTAATATATTATGTGTTCTACACCATTTTTATCGGCCTGTGCCAACATTGCTTCTACTACCTCTTTTTCAATAGCCAGATACAAAATCAACGGTTTTCCTGGTTTTAAGGGTCTTGGCACATATGGGTTAGCCAAATATTCTTTGACCTTCTCAAAGGCCTTCGACACTATTCGTTCCACTCCATTAGCTGATCCTTTTTTAGCAATTTAAATATTGGTGTGCAAACCATTGTAAGCTTAGTGATGAACCAACTTATATACTGAACATTTCCCAAGAATCCTCAAACTTCTTTTTATGTCTTTGGTGTTGGCATTTTAGTAATGGCTTTTACCTTCTCTGGGCAAATTTTATTCCTCGTTCACCAACTACAAACCTTAGCAATTTTCCTGATGTCACTCCAAAAACACACTTCTTCGAGTTTAACCTTAACTAATACTTTTCTACTCTTTCCAAAAACTTCTCCAAGGCCTCAAAATGTCCTGCTCATGTATCAGACTTGACCATCATGTCATCAACATAGACCTTAATTTCCTTATGGATCATGTTGTGAAAGAGTGTCCTGGCCATCCTTTAGTATGTTGCTGTGGTATTCTTCAATCCAAACGACATCACCTTGTAGCAATAAGTCCCTCATCCTATGATAAAGGCTATTTTTATCTTGTCTTCCACTCCCATCATAATCTAGTTATATCCTAAAAACCTATCAATGAAAGAAAACATCATACTTGAAGCCGCACTATCCACTAATACATCTTTATGTGATAGAGTGAAATCATCTTCTAGAGAAGCCTTATTCAGGTCTCAGTAATCTACGTACATTCCCACTCTGCCATCCTTCTTTGGTATCGGGACCATGTAAGCCAGCCATTGAGGGTAGTTTACCATATCTAGAAATTTTGACTCTATTTATGCCCATTATGGCCTCATCCTCCTCAGTTTTTGCTTGACCAGTCTCATGCACAAGTAGGTGGTGATGGTGTGTTCTGCTATGCTTCAATCGACTCCTAGCATGTAGTCTTAGGGCCAAACAAATACCTTTTCATGTTCTCTCAATATTTTCTCAAATCTCTTTCTCTCTTCTCAAAAGTTGTATCGTGAGCAATGCATATTTTCTTTAGGTTATCAATTGTACCAAGATTAATATGATGAGTGTTCATGAGATGAATATCAAATATACTAGTGAAATGAAATTCATGCAAGCTACCATCAAGAAAAACATCACATAAGCAAGCTTAGTCAGATTTCATTGTATAAAACTTAGTGGCAAACAAAGCATTCTCAAATAATTCAACAATAAAAACATCTTTATAACAAGCATCATTTATCTCTTTCTCAATAAGAGTGGCCAAGTCAATTGGTGCCTCCTTATTCGAGCATGCTACCTCCTTCACACCTTTTCTTCCAACATCAGCTTCTTCATCTCCTTATCAAGTTTCTTAATCTCTTAAGCCCTTGGGTCCTTTGCATCCTTAAAGATTTCACCCCTTGGCTTTTTGATCCCATTATAGCTCCATGTTTCAGCTTCTCTAGCATACATAATCTTCTTTGCCTCCATGAACTTAATGGTTTGCTTACCTGCAGTTGGTCGTATATCCTCATCAAAATTGTCCCCTCCTTTTTACTGGTCTGCCCTTTGATTTCAAGAAAAGTAGGTAGTCCCATAAAACTCTTGCCAAGACCAATCTCGGCCTTGTATCCTTGCTTCTTCAGAATCCCAGATACCACCAGGTTGATCTGATCAATCATTCAAACTTGATACCCACCTATGTAAGGTATCTCCCCCTCCTTTATATGCATAAATGCAATTGCTGGCAAGGACTCTACCTTGATTGTTATCTCCTCACCTTCAAGGTTAAACCAGATGGCTTGATGTAAAGTAGATAGCACGCCTACTAGAGGTTGGAACCATGCGTGTCCTAGCAGTACAACAAAGGCCACTGGGATATCTAAGACTATAAACTCTACCATCACCTCTATCACGCCTATTTTTACCAAAGCCTTGAAAGTTCCAATAGCACTCCTCTTTGAATCATCATAAGCCTCGATGACCGCTTACGATAGTTCCAACTCTTCTTTCTCTATCCCAAACTTACTCAGGAGCCCAAGTGGTACCAGGTTTATTACCGACCCGTCATCCACCATTACATACGATGTCTTATTCCTTTGAATCTCTACCACAATAAAAAGCGGTTTGTTATAATTCCTTCCTTTCAAGGGCATATCAATGTCATAGAAACTGTTCAAGCCCTTTTTTTCCTCCTTTAGAGTAACACTACAATCATCTCCTCAGGGTTGGAGATGAGGGATATCGATATTCTAGCCAGTGCTCTAGCCATTGCCTCTTTGTGCCTTTGGGAAGATAAGATTAGATTGGCATTTGCCTATGCCTTCATCAATTGCCTAAGGAGCAGATCATCCTCCTCATTCTTTTTCTTTGCTTGCCTTTCCTTCTTATATTCTGCTTCCTTGTTGGCTTTTGGGTTATCATAAAGCCTTTCATTTTGGGTCAAGTCGTGTACTTCTTTGTCATCCTTCTCTTTATTCAACTCTTCTTCTCATCTTGCTTCTCTCTTACTACCCTCATAGTCTCACTCTTTCCCTCTCTTGGTATTTCTTCCTCATTAAATCTACTCCAAAAATCATCCTCTTTTTTGCTCTCATTCTTTTCTTGAGTATCATTATCAAAACTACTTCAAAAGTCATCTCTCTCTCCATATTTTCTCTATGTTTCTCCCATATAGCTAAAATCATCCTAGAAGTCATGGATGGTTTCAAAGTCATCTTATATGCCCATCACTCTCTCGCTCCCTTCACTTTCATTGTCGCTACAAACTCTAAAGACTTCTTTTCCACTGGTTCTTCTTCTGCCCAGTTCTTTAAAATTCATGTGGGTTGACACATCCGAAAAAGGATTGTCTCCCAAGTATAGGAGTGTCGAAGTAATAAAACCCGGTGAGACCGGGGTCGATCCACGAGGAAGAGAATTTAAGCGTTACAAATTATAAGCTAAATAAATGTGATATGGATGATTCAAAGAGGTGACATGATAATATCAACAAGTATGTAAGATGGTAGGTGGTATTACCGACCATTCAAATATAAAACAAAAAGCAAGAGGAGGTAAAACCATCCATGGAAATAGGTGGTATAACCAACCATAGTAAATTAAAGAACAATTTCATAAGGTGGTAGAACCTACCATAGTAAATAAAATAAAAAGTTCATAAACAATAGAATAATTAAAATACAAGAGGAATTAACACAATAACAATGAAGGCTAAGGTTAGGGGATCCGCCCTTGATATTTCAAATAAGGATAATTAACCCATTTTAGTTATATGAATTATATTTGTTTCATTACCAATATTTATACCACTTCTTGTAAATGGGTTCAAGCATCCAATGTGCCAATCACCATATGTCTACAACAAATCAAGGTTCCTAACTAGATTCGTGTCGGTAAGGAAGAACCATACATCATCTAGAAAGGATCCAAGCATTTGATGTGCCAAGGATTGTCGACAATGGATCAAGACCTCCACTTTACGAGTGGTGTCAAGATTGATTAAGAAATTAAATATAAATCATATTGAATAAACATTGTAAGATTAAGATTATTAAGCACATATTAAGGGTTAGAGAATCCTTATTCTCATATCAAGCGTTTCACCCTTTCACCTTAGCAAAAGAGAAATTAGAAGAACATTATAATAGAAAGAAAATAAAATGTAAGAAAAAGGAAATTCATTAATAACATAAACACACAAAACACAATACAAGATCCTAGCCAAAGCCAAAATGTTCCAGCCAAGGCCAAGATGCCCTAATGGGTCACAAGGCACCTCTATTTATAGATACATCCAGGGGCAACTTGTCAAATTACAAGGGCATAATTGTCAAATATTAGTTGTAAATATCTTTGACAATTGGGATCATTAGGCACCGACTTTGACCATCAATTTTGACATCGAAATGTTGTGAATTTTAATCACATGTCTTCATGAAAGTTGTAGATATTTCTCTCAGCTTTCTAGAACATATTGATTTGCACAATTTGGATACGTATTTTGAGAGATACGGTCCAAATACTGAGGCCTGGTCAGACTGGGCCGAGACTGTAGATGGGTTCACTTCAAGCCCAATTTTGGTCCACTAAGAGCCCGAATTTGATATGCTTGTGAAATGCAATCTTGTAGACAATTGAATCAGCTTTCCAAAACATTAAGAATTGCACCATTCTGATCTATAAATAGAGAGTTATGCCCATTTTACCGAACCTGTAACAAAACCAAAATTAAGAGAAATTAATTCCAAAGATGCAAATGCTACAAATATGCTTAAGTTGAGGAATTTAATGACACTATTAATGCAATATGATGAACTAAACTCTTATTAAACATGCATATTTAAGTGTTCATCACACCCCCCAACAAGCTTATTGCTAGTCCCTAGCAATTAAAGCGTTATTATTTAGAAGTGATTTATAGAATTTTACATCCAAGGTGGTCATTATTGCACTCTCCTTGATTTTATCCAAATAAACAAACTCTCAACCAATTATTATTATTATTATTATTATTATTATTATTTTATGACTCATGTACCCTTCAGTCAAGATATCAATAAACCTCTTTTTGTGCTCAGTCAACACATGACTATGGGGCTTATTAGAAAGAAGCCATATCGGTTCTAATATTTGTTAAGGCTAACAACTTTAGGTAGGGGACATTCATTTATTATATATATATATATATGTGTGTTTTTTTTTTTTGAAAGAATGCATCTTTAACCCATGTAGCGAGCCTTAGGCTAATGACTCCCAGACCAGTTGGCCTTAGGGCATTAGGTGTTAAGACACCCCTTCGAGCTTAACGACTCGGGTTGCCGATGCTTTATTTTTGCTTAGAAACTTGTGGATAGTGCAATGTTCAATCCCATTAAGCTTTCTCCTTAATCCATGTAGCGAGCTTTGGGCCAATAGCTCCCAAACCAGTTGGTCTTAGGGTATTAGGTGTTAAGGCACCCCTCGGGCTTAATTGCTCGAATTAAGGAGGCTACGAGACCAAACTTTATCCACAATTGCTATTTTTTCTTTTTTTTTTCTTTTTTTTGCTTTTTTTTTTTAACTTTCCCCTTCCTTTGTGTTGTTATCCTAAACAAAACAAAAGAACTCAAATATTACAACATTTCATTTTGCCACCCACAATCATGCATCAAGGTATGTGTGTGTGTGTGAAGAAAGGTTCATGAATACTTGCTTAATGAGTACATAAGCACACAATTTTTAAATGATAAGGTTGTGAGAGTTCATAGATTTGAATAATTCAAAGTGAAATGAATAAGACCTCCTTGTTATAAAATTCAAAAATCAAGACTAAATAATATCAAGTTAGCTAAAATGAGTTCACAAGATCAAAATAAAATGACAAATTGGTTAGAATGGGTTTCAAGAGTTCAAACTGGCCCTCCCTACTCTGCCATTCCTGACCCAGAATGCGTCTCAAGAGGATTTGAACTCCTTACACCGCACTCTGAATCTAATTACTAACTCGCTTTCTTTTTTTTTTGCAAGAAAAAATAAAATTTCAAGACACACTTATGTCTACTATCCTTCCCCCCCAACCAAATGAAACATTGTCCTCAATGTTTAAATGTAGAGAGATAAAGTATAGGAGACATTACCTGAAGCTTCTGTTATTCAAGAGAGATGACCTGAAAGACTCATAAAATAACATGCTAAAAATAAAATAAAATAAAATAAAAGACAAGAAGAAAAAATTACAAACGGAGATTCAAATCCAATTTGCACTTTTTGTTTTGCCCTCCTGCCCAATTAATTTGAGTATTAGCTGGGTCAGGTTCATACTCAACTTCTTGTAATTTGTCAAGTAGCTCCCCAGCAGAAGTGGCAGAAATAAGGATCTTTCTCGCTGAATGAGGGATAAAATTCTGTTCCACAGCTGCATCAACAAAACTTCTCAAAGGATCAAAGAAATTTTTAACATTCAACAAACTATGGGTTTTTTATGGAGATTCAGTTGGGCCCAAGAGGCAATTTGAAAAATTTCTTCAAGAGTGCCAAAGCCACCTGGTAAAGCAATAAAGGCATCTGAATTGATGAGCATATGTGCCATGTGTTCATGCATAGATGAGACCTGTAACTCCGTCTCAACCGTTTTTCCAACGATGCTTTCTATAGCCAAAGCTTTAGGAATAACTCCTAAAACTTGACTACCTCCTACATGTGCAGCTGTTGACACATAACCCATTAACCCGAGGCTACCTCCCCCATAAACCCCATGAATCTTCTTTCAGCCAGTAGTCTACCAAGATAATTTGCCGCCTCGACAAACTCTTCACTTTTTTTTAAAAACCGAGGGCGAGATCCGAGAAATACACAATATCCCTTTGGATTCGACGTTGTGAAGTTCCCTCCATGTCTATGCAACTCCATAACTATGTGTGAGGAAGAGAATAAGAGATGTGTATTTATGGAGTGCAAAAAGGTATGCTAATGATGACATCTAAAAGGTAGCTCGGGTGCTTTCGAAAAATTTGACAATTATGCATAGAAATTCAAAAAAAGATGATGAAATAAGACACCATAAGTAAAACAAAAGATACAAATTCAAAAATGACAGCTATAAGGCATTAAAATTCAAAAATGATGGCACACATGCATATGTACAGGTAGTTGTAACTGTGGCTCACATCTTTCTCTGGTTTTACGTCTAGAAACGGCTTAAACACCTTCTATGAGTTGAGGATATGCTTCCCATCCAATTTTCTTATGAACTGGCAAACAAGGTCGTTTTGAGTCAGATTTCCAAGACTATAGAGTTCCTGCTCATCTCGAAATTGTGCCCACAAATTAAAAATTTCATGCTGCACAAGTCCGCAAGAATGCATTTCAAGAGTCATTCGAATACCATCCAAAGACTCCCCACTCAATCCATTCTTGATGAACTGTAGTTTATCCTCTCGATTATTAGACAAATATCCCAAGGAGCGGCAAAGTGGTTACAAGTCCATCTTGCACATTTGTGACAAACTTGCAACCTTTTTGCTCTTCGCTTTTTGGCATAAGAGCTTTTTCCCAAACCTGGCATATGGGAAAAAAGATTATCTGAAAACTCACAAGGGAATCGAACCTTGGCTTAAATTAACCATCTTAAATCAGCAGGAATACCCTTACGCATCAACAACCTTAGTCTTTCTGCACGAGCTTTATAAATTTTAAGCAAATCATATTGAGGAAGAGAGGGAAAATGTTTGTGCAATTTTGAGAGAATGGTATCCATGTGAAGAAAATGAGAGAGAAGAGAAGAAAATGGATGCAAGGTGAGCAACAGTTTTTAGGGAACTGAAAAACCGACTTTAAAAGTCACGGAGTACCGTATCCGCCACTTGACCGGAAAACAAAATGCAAACACACAAATAAAATAAACGCACACAAAATAAAATAAAAACAAACTAGAAATGATAGCAAAAATCAAGAACAAAGATAAAAATATGGCACCGATGGATGAAATTTGAACAATCGTAAAAAAAAAGCCAAAAGAGGAATCTCTTCGAAAGTAATTTACCACGGTCAAAAATATGCCAGTGAGGTGGTACCTTTCTTTTTCCTTTAATTGTAAGAATGGAAGAGATTACCACTAGTTGAATTTGTTTGTCCTTGAGGCATGCATTCTTGAGTGTGGATGTTTCTTCCTGCCTTTGTTCAAAACATGGCTCCTAACTCTTAATCTCCTTCACCTGTACAAAATCAAGCAATGAGAATTCTTTAGAAACAATGA
>SNVD02006801.1:0-25598 GCA_013180625.2 Boswellia sacra | reverse complement strand
TCCCAACCTCATCTAACTTCCCAAAACCAGAACATAGCTCCGAATTTAATTGTGAATGATCTACATGCTCATAGGTAAGGGTTAAACTGTTTGGAACAAATTCATTTGAGGTTAGGACATCTTTTAGTGAGTTAACAAAGAAAAAGGCTTACAAAGGCTCAAAGGGGTAACTAGGGATCAATTTCAGTCAAGGTTGGCTATTAAGGCTCAAACGGTCCAAAGATGGCCTAAATCATTTCCCCAATGGTGCACAGTCTAGGATTTCGCCTCGAGTGACCATCAAACAAGTTCTAGAATTCATTGAAATCTGAAGAAACATTTAAATTACATAAACTTTCTCTAAGTGAACAAATAACTCAGTGATAATAGCTCAGTGCTCAATGTTGCGCAAGGAAGCAAAAGCAAAGCGAAAACCAATAAACATTTCAAGCACACAGATCCATGCATCATTTATCATTTTCCAAGAGTTATTCTTAATTCAATCATTATCTTATCATCGACCCACAAAATGCAAGAAAAGAGGTACGTGGCGTTGTTACACCTGAGTCAAGATTGTATATTTAAACAATCCTTAGGACCAGTAGCCCGCAGACTTAAGGTTCCAGCCTATATACCTTTATTATGAAAGAACAAAACAAGAAACAAGACACTTCAAACAACATGAAATAAACAAACTACAGATTTTTTTGAGAGAGAATGCGTTTCAAGAGTTAAGAAAACCCCGTATTCTGCCATTCTCAGGTTTTTCCACAATGTTTTTTTTTTTGAATCGAAACTGATAAAGACAAAAACACACAACAACTCGAAATTACATAAAACTAAACTTACTCAGAAAATAATAAAGTCCAACAAATCAGCAAACACAAACAAGTCAGTTAGAATGGGTCTAAAAAGTTTAGAAGTTAGCCTCTTTATTCAGCCATTATGGATTAAAGAAATCCAGAATGCGTTTCAAGAGAACTTGAACTTTTTAAGCCACCACTATAAAAACCGAGATTAGAAAATATTACCTGGGACGAAAGAAATAACCTGAAAAAGCTCAAAAGAAACGACATGAAAAATCTCAAATAAACACACTAAAAAGAAAGCAAACAAAAACGAAGCAAACCAGCAAATAGAGATTACAGATGGAGGGTTAAATCCAGGTGACGCCTTTTGTTGCCTTCTCCAAACCAATTTATCCGAGCCATTGTTGGATCAGGTGAATAGACGAATTCTTGTAGTTCGTCAATTAAATTCTCCTGCACGTGAAGCGTAACAGGCATTGCCTTGCTGACGGTGAGATGAAATTTTTTTCTACAAGCTTGATCAAGAAAGAAAACAAAACCACAAAAAATTATAACATTTAACAAACCAATGGGTTTTCCGATGGATTTGTTTAGATGGTGCCCAAGAGGGTTTGAAATATCTCCTTTCTAATGTTACATAACCACCCGGCAAAGCTTAAATGCATCGGACTAACAGACCATATGTGCCAATACGCTCATGCATACTAGAAACCTATAACTCTTCCCCCATGGTGTTGCCTACGATATCTCGTACAGCTAATGGTTTAGGGGATAATGCCGAGAACTTTGCTTCCTCCTAAGGATGCAGCTGTCGACACACACCCCATTAACCCAAGACTACCCCCTTCATAAATCAAATTAATACCCCTCGCAGCTAATGTCCTACCAAGATCAAGAGCTGCTGTGGTAAACTCTCCATCTTTACTAAATTGTGATCCGCAAAATACGCATATATTGCGGAATCGCCGGATTGGTGTTTTCTCCATTTCTACAAGTGCTCTAATCTTGTGTAAGACACGGTAGATATTATGCTTTTCAATTGCAAGACAGGTTATGGAATGACATATGAAAATATGCAGAATGTATATATATACCCATAAAACTCTCAAATTTTGACACATGGGGACATACTTTCGGTGGGGGTTGCTCGATGCAGATTTATTGCCTCAAGATTTGAAAAAATGAGATATGCTTTCGGCGAGGTTTGACAAAACCTACACACTTGTCTCCCACGTGAAGCATGAAAAATGGCGATACACTTTCGGCGGGGGTTGACAAAACCCCCACACTTGTCTCCCACGTGAAGCATTAAAAATGGAGATCCACTTTCGGTGGAGGTTGACAAAACCTCCACACTTGTCTCCCACGTGTTCTTCTGCCATAGGGTAGTCATATGGTTTGTCAAAAAGAAAACTTGAAATTAAAACAAACAAAATCAACAAACTACAACCACACAAAAACAACATTGATAATCAGATCAAACGAAACAAGAAAAAAAAAAATTTCTACAACAACAACACACATTCAAATATACAAGTAGTTGTGATTGTGGCTCACATCTTCCTCTGGTTTTACGTCCAGTAACGGCTGAAACGCCTTCTATGAGTCGGGGATTTGCTTCACATCCAGTTTTCTTATAAACTGGCAAACAGGGTCGTTTTTAGTCAGATTCTCTAGACTATAACACTGCAATTCATCACGAAATTGTGTCCATAGATTAAGCAATTCACGCTGAGCAAGTCCACAAGAATGTGAATCGAGAGTTAACAAAACATTATCCAGCGACTCATTACTCAAACCATCTTAATAAATGAAAGTTTATCTTCTCTATTCCTGGACACAAAACCTAATGAACGACAAGTCTGGTTACAATTCCATCTAGCACATTTATAACATACTTGTAACCTTTTCGCTCTTCGCCTCTTGGCGTAGTAGCTCTTTCCTAGACCAGGAATGTATTTTGCGAGATTAATGTCCGGCTCACCGGACAATCTCACCTTGGCTTCGATAAGCCATCGGATATCCGCAGGCAGATTAAAGAGCATCAGTACCCAAAGTCTAGTCATCCGTACTTTATAAATTTTAAACACAGCATTTTGAGGAAGTGAAGGGAAATATTTACGAAGGTTCGATAGAAAGATATCAGCATCCATTGAAGAGAAGAAAATGAGAGATATTACCGATAATGCGATCGAGTTTCTTTTTCTCCAAGATATGCGTGTTTCAAACCTTCGAACAATGGCTTCAACTCCCGTTTGAATGTTTCCTCAAGTTGCTTATCAATTTGATGGCCTACGAAAGGAATCTCCTCGAGACACAAAAATCGATCATTATTACCTCATTTTATTTTTCTTTTCTTCTTTTTTTAATTTTCAAAAACATTGGGTTGCCTCCCAATAAGCGCTTGGTTTAACGTCCTCAGCCCGACGTTGGTTCCATCACGGCAGGGTCCAATCTTCGCTGTGCTTCTCTAGTGGGCTTGGATCCTTTTTCCAACAAGATACGGTCCATGCATATGGCTGGGCCGTGGATGTCAACAATCGTCCACCCAATAGCTGTTTTGTGATCTCTAAGTACTCGGACGAGTTTCTCTTCTTGTAGTGGTGCAAGGCCCATTTCTATTTTAACTGGCCAAGGATCATTCTTATCCAAGAATCCATGCTTCAAATGATCTGGAAGATGCTTAAGCTCCAAGGTAGGGGCTTTCATCATAGAAGGCAGAAGTTTCACATTAGATAAAGGAAATTGAATGCACGAAACATCATACCTATTTGTCATTATAGCTATGGTCTCATCTAAGCTTGCCACAGCTTCCTCCATTTCTTTGGACATGTGTATCAACCTTCTTGATTCCTTGTAATTTTCTGTCCCTATGTGCTCACTAAAAACCACTTCCAATCCATCCTTGTGAGTTAACTCAAAATATTGTTGTGGCAAAGAATCAATAACATCAACTGCAAAAACAGAATGCAAGTCACTAGGGTACCTCAGTGTCTCAAAAATATTAAAACGAATCACCTCGCCATCGAATTCCATGGTGAGAGTGCCATCATGAACATCAATCTTAGTTCGAGCAGTTTTCAAGAATGGTCTCCCAAAAGAATTGGTGTTGGATTAAGAGATGTCTCATCCTCCATTTCAAGAACATAGAAGTCTGCTGGGAAAAACAATTGATTCACCTGCATAAGCACATCTTCCACAACTCCCTTGGGATATGCCTTATAGAACGATAGCAAGTTGAATGTAATACCAGGTGTCCGCAAGGAGGTACAAGATTTAAAGAAGCATAAATAGAATATGGCAAAAAAAAAATGATATTTAATAGATGCTCCTAAATCTAACATAGCTCTTTCAAACTTGGTATTACCAATGGTGCATGGAATGGTGAACGTACCTGGATCTTTGCATTTCGGGAGAATTTTTCTTTGCAATACAGCTGAAACATTTTCCCCCACACTTACCTTCTCATTTCCTTTCAACTTTCTCTTGTTGGTGCATAACTCCTTAAGAAATTTTGCATAACGAGGTACTTGCTTGATAGCATCCAGAAGTGGTATATTTACCTCGATCTTGCAAAAAGTCTCCAAGATATCCTGCTCTTGTTCCTTCTTCTTTGATTTTGCAAATCTGCTGGAAAAGGTGGAGGGAGTAAAGTAACATTATGAAGGAATTTGAGTTTTAAGGTCTACTTTATCTCTTGAAGATGTGTTATGTTTCTGGTGGAAGTGGTGTCATCCCCTTCATTAGTTTGTGACCTTTTTTGTGGAACTTGTAATTGCTTTCCAATTCTCAAAGTGATTGCACTAGCATTCTCTCTTGGATTGATCACTGTCTGAGAAGGTAATTTTTCTAAGCTCTTGCTCTCGAATTTGCTCATGTTAGTAGCCAATTGTCCCATTTGATTTTCCAGGTTTTGGATACTTGCCCTAGTTTCCTGCTGAAATGGCATTGTGTTAGTAGCAAGTACTTTAACAATGTCCTGGAGATCCATACCTGAGTTTTGTGGAGCTAGTTGTGGTGCTGGTTGTGGTTCCATTTGAAATGAGTGCTGCACTCTTGATTGATTGAAACCTGGTGGCTGATTTGGTATGGCATTTGGAGTGATTGGTTGATGATTACTGTAACTTTGGCTTGGTTGTCCTAGAAATCCACCCATGGCATTGGCTTGTTCCGGATCTCCTTCTTGCAAAGTTGGACACATGTCGGTTGGATGCTCCGTGGTAGAATATACTCCACATACATAAGATTGATGCATATGTCCTACAGCCATTTTTTTACAAGAGAGGTAAGCTCAGAAAGTTGTTGTTCAATGTTTCGGGCAGGTGCTTACCTCATTTACTCTCATGGTGAGTTTGTGGCTCAAATGGCACGTGAATTGTTGGGAGTTTGCTGCCATGTCGCTAATCAAACGCTTGCAACATCGGTGATTTTATTAACAGTCGCCACCCACTAGCAGCATCAATGATATCCTTTCCATGGGTAGGAGACCCTCATAGAAATATTGAATTAGAGTACAATCACTAATTGGTTGGTTTGGACAGGCTAGCACAAACCTTCTAAAATCTCTCCCCAATATTCATGAAGTGGATCTCCATTGTGTTTGTCGAATGCCACTAATATCTTTTCTAATATTTGTAACTTTCGAGGCTGGAAAGTATTTCTCAAAAAAGAGTTTACTCATCTCATTCCAAGTGGTAATGGTACCTGGTGGTAGATAGTATAGCCAATCTTTTGCCGAATCTGCTAATGAGAATGGGAAAGCTATCAATTTAATTTGCTCTTCAGAAACGCCGGTTGGTTTCATACTTGAGCATACCACATGAAATTCTTTGAGGTGTTTGTTCGGATCCTCTCCTGCAAAACCATGACATGTAGGCAAGAGATGAATCAGTCCAGATTTTTAAGCTCAAATCATCTCAAAATTGGTGCTTATGCATAGCGGGTGTTGGTCAATAATTAGGAGACGCTAACTCCTTAAGAGTCTGATCGGTTTCCATTGCATTACTTCCGATCGGATTGATTGAACTGCAAGAAGAAGAGGGGGGAAGGTATGTCAGGTGCAAGGTCAAATTCTTGAGGTGGAGTTGAAATTGACCGATTTAGCCTTAAATTCGAGGATTGGAGAAACTCCTTAATTCTCTTAAGTCGTTGATCCGCTTCTCCCTCGGAAATAAAAGCTTAAACACAAACAATCAGGAAATAACAATCAAGAATCAGTAGTAAAAACAGAATAACAAATGGATTAGAAACTCAATCCCCGGCAACGGCGCCAAAAACTTGATGCGTTCGAAACTAGCAAGTATACTAGTCGCACAAGTCATAAAGTGATAAGTAAGATATCGTTCCCACGAGGATTGATTCTAATTGAATTTGTTATTTCCAGCAACAATAAACTAAACAGGGGGGATTTTTGAATGATTAACTAAATGAAATAAGAAATGGCAAATTAAGAATAACAAAACAGGAAGTTTAATGGAGTGAAAAATCAATGAGAGATACTTGGTTAAGGGTTCTTTCTCTGCCACAAGATATGAATTGTGAATTAACATAGAATTGTCATCCAATTACAGCATTGAAGTTATCAACCGTAGATAACAACAAGCTCTGTTACCCCAATCTTTCCTTACTTTGTTGTTAAATAAAACAAGCTTTTTATTTAATCTCTATCAATTAAACAACCTAGAACAAGCTCTCTAAGTTTAATTCAATAGAAGCATTACGATGAGAAAGATAGGTTGATCTAAGCAATAATCACACAAGTTCGGATTATTTAACCTAGGTTGTATTTTCCAATTGCAATCTCTGATCACAATTTTGCCACTAATGATTGGAAATTCATGACAATTACGGATCAAGATTTCTAATCTAGCAATAGACAACAACAGATTATATTCAGTTGGCCATTCCAAAGACAATCAGTAAGCAATCATAAGCATTAGATATGGGAAAATACAAGCAACTTCAATTAGAGAATTGGATAACAATTTCTTACACAATCAACTTACAAAATCCATATCAAGGCTTTGAAATCACCCTCAACCAATTCAGATTTAGTTACACATATTCAATCAGAATAACAAATACAATACAGAGAAATTCCATAATTGAAAAGGAAAGAAAGACCTTAGCAAATTCTTTGAAAATCTTCTTTGTAGATGAATCTTCTTGGAAGTGTAGTTCCTCCTCTTTCAAAATCTTCTTTCTCCTTCAAGAACTCCAAGGGATGAGAGAAATCCAGAAATGCAGCCTCCTCCCACGTTTTCCCCTCTTCAAGTTATGAAAATAAAACCCTTAAATGTGTTTAAATACTCTGCTACAGTAACGTGCTACAGTGTCCCGTATTATACATGCTACAGTGATGTGTGGAATTACATTTCTACACTTCTCACACTGTTTTGATTACAACTTTCGATACACTGAATGGATTCATAAACCGTAAATTTCTCCAAAAAGTAGACTTCGAGAGCTTTTCAACGGTATATGATATGTCATCGGGTTCATTGTATATCAATACAATTAAATCCGAGAAGTACACTGACTAGCAGATGTGAAAATGAAGGGTTTTACTCCATTTTTGTGCAAGTTGCTCCAAAACTCCTACAAACATCAAAACACACAAAAACATAAAAATACCATGGAATATAGCAAAGAAACACGGACGAATTGATATAAAAGTAATACATAAATAGACACCTATCAATAATCAAAATCTCGCCAAATCAAATGGACCAATTGGCTACTAGCATGAGCAAATTCGAGGGCCAAGTCAGAAAAATTATTCTTCTCAAACGGTGATCAATCCAAGAGAGAATGCTTGTGCGAAACTTTGCGAAGTGGAGAGCAAAATTCGAAAGGAGAGCAAATGGAAACTGGGGCAAGTATCCAAAACCTGAACAAAAGAAATCACAAACTGATGAAGGAGATGACACCACTTCCACCATGAACAACACATCATATTCTAAGGTAGATCTCAAAACTCAAATTCCTTCTTATGTTACTCCTCCACCATTTCCTAGCAGATTTGCAAAATCAAAGAAGGAGGAACAAGAACAAGAAATCCTGGAAACTTCACACAAAATCGAGGTAAAAATATCACTTCTGGATGCTATCGAGCAAGTACCTCGTTGTACAAAATTTCTCAAGGAGTTATGCACCAACAAGAGAAAGTTGAAGGGAAATGAGAATGTAAGTGCGGGGGAAAATGTTTCAGCTGTATTGCAAAGAGAAATTCCTCCAAAATGCAAAGATCCAGGTACGTTCATCATTCCATGCACCATTGGTAATACCAAGTTTGAAAGAGCTATGTTAGATTTAGGAGCATCTATTAATGTCATGCCATATTCTCTTTATGCTTCTTTAAATCTTGGACCTTTTGCGAAAACTAGTATTACCATTCAACTTGTTGATCGTTCTAATGCATATCCCAAGGGAGTTGTGGAAGATTTGCTTGTGCAGGTAAATCAATTGGTTTTCCCAGCAGACTTCTATGTTCTTGAAATGGAGGATGAGACATCTCTAATCCAACACCGATTCTTTTGGGGAGACCATTCTTGAAAACTGCTCAAACTAAGATTGATGTTCATGATGGCACTCTCACCATGGAGTTTGATGGCGAGGTGATCCTTACATATTTTCGAGGCAATGAGTGAGCACATAGGGACGGAAAATTCCAAAGAACCAAGAAGGTTGATCCAAGTGTCCAAAGAAATGGAGGAAGCTATGGCATCCTTAGATGAGACTATAGCTATAATCACAAACAGGTATGATGTTTCGTGCATTGAATTGCCTTTATCTAATGAGAAACTTCTTCCTTCTGTGATGAAAGCCAATACCTTGGAACTTAAGCTACTTCCAGATTATTTGAGGCATGTGTTTTTGGGTGACAAAGATCCTTTATTAGTTACAATAGAAATGGGCCTTGCAACACTACAAGAAGAGAAACGTGTCCGAGTACTTAGAGTTCACAAAACAGCTATTAAGTGGACGATTGCTAAGATCCAAGGCCCAGCCATATGCTTGCACCATTTCTTGTTGGAAGAAGGATCCAAACCCACTAGAGAAGCACAAGGGAGATGGATCCTCACATGAGGAACCAACGTTGGCTGAGGCGTTAACCAAGCGATTATTGGAGGCAACACAATGGGTTTTTATAAATAAAAAAAAAGAAAAGAAAAAAAAAATAAGTAATAATGATCGATTTTTGTGTCTCGAGAATATTCCTTTTGTAGGCCATCAAATTGATCAGGTTTTATCTCTCTTTGACATCTGTCTTATTTGTTTTTATTTGTTTTTTTTACTTTTGTTTGTTATTATGTTGTTATCTCTTTATGTGTCTTTAGTTTCGTTTCTGTTTTTTTTCTCTTTTCCTTCCTTGTGTTTAATTTGATTATTTCGTACTTCGAATTCATTTGTGCAACAGCTTGAGGAAACATCCAAAGGGGAGCTGAAACCATTACCCGAAGGTTTGAAACGTGCATATCTGGGAGAAGAACAAACTCAATCGCATTATCGGTAAAATCTCTCCATTTCTTCTCTTCAATGGATGCTGATATCTTTCTATCGAACCTTCGTAAATATTTCCATTCACTTCCTAAAAATGCTGTGTTTAAAATTTATAAAGTACGGATGACTAGACTTTGGGCATTGATGCTCCTAAATGTGCCTGCTGATATCCGATGGCTTATCGAAGCCAAGGTGAGTTGTCCGGTGAGCCGGACATTAATCTCGCAAAATACATGCCTGGTCTAGGAAAGAGCTACTACGCCAAGAGGCGAAGAGCAAAAAGGTTACAAGTATGTTATAAATGTGCTAGATGGAATTGTAACCAGACTGTCGTTCATTAGGTTTTGCGTCCAGGAATAGAGAAGATAAACTTTCATTTATTAAGAATGGTTTGAGAAATGAGTCGCTGGATAATGTATTGTTAACTCTCGAGTCACATTCTTGTGGACTTGTTCAGCGTGAATTGCTTAATCTATGGACACAATTCGTGATGAATTGCAGTGTTATAGTCTAGGGAATCTAACTAAAAATGACCCTGTTTGCCAGTTTATAAGAAAACTGGATGGGAAGCAAATCCCCGACTCATAGAAGGCGTTTCAGCCGTTACTGGACGTAAAACCAGAGGAAGATGTGAGCCACAATCAAAACTACTTGTATATTTGAATGTGTGTTGTTGTTGTAGAATTTTTTTTCTTGTTTCGTTTGATCTGATTATCAATGTTGTTTTTGTGTTGTTGTTGTTTGTTGATTTTGTTTGTTTTTAATTTCAAGTTTTCTTTTTGACAAACCATATGACTACCCCATGTCATAAGCACACGTGGAGACAAGTGTGGAGGTTTCGTCAACCTCCGCCGAAAGTAGATCTCCATTTTTCAAGCACACGTGGAGATAAGTGTGGAGGTTTTGTCAACCTCCGCCGAAAGTATATCTCTACTTTTCTTGCTTCACGTGGGAGACAAGTGTGGTGGTTTTGTCAACCCCCGCCGAAAGTGTATCTCCATTTTCCATGCTTCACGTGGGAGACAAGTGTGTAGGTTTTGTCAAACCTTGCCGAAAGCATATCTCATTTTTTTCAAAGCTTGGGGCGATAAATCTGCATCGAGCAACCCCCACCGAAAGTATGTCCCCATGTGTCAAAATTTGAGAGTTTTATGGGTGTATATATACATTCTGCATATTTTCATATGTCATTCCATAACCTGTCTTGCAATTGAAAAGCATAATATCTAACGTGTCTTACACAAGATTAGAGCACTTGTAGAAATGGAGAAAACACCAATTCGGCGATTCCGCAATATATGCGTATTTTGCGGATCGCAATTTGGTAAAGATGGAGAGTTTACCACAGCAGCTCTTGATCTTGGTAGGACATTAGCTGCGAGGGGTATTAATTTGATTTATGGAGGGGGTAGTCTTGGGTTAATGGGGTGTGTGTCAACAGCTGCATCCCTAGGAGGGAGCAAAGTTCTCGGCATTATCCCTAAACCATTAGCTGTACGAGATATCGTAGGCAACACAATCGGGGAAGAGTTACAGGTCTCTAGCATGCATGAGCGTATTGCACATATGTTGTTAAGTCCGATGCATTTATAGCTTGCCTGGTGGTTATGGTACATTAGAGGAGATATTTCAAATCACCTCTTGGGCACAGCTAAACATCCATCGGAAACCCATTGGTTTGTTAAATGTCAATAATTTTTTTGATGGTTTGTTGTCTTTTCTTGATCAAGCTGTAGAAAAAAATTTTCATCTCACATCAGCGAGGCAAATCCTGGTTACAGCTTCAACGGCAGGGGAGTTAATTGACAAACTACAAGAATTCGTCTATTCGCCTGATCCAACAACAGCTCGGATTGATTGGTTTGGAGAAGGCAATAAGAGGCGTAAACTGGATTTAACACTCCATCTGTAATCTCTATTTGCTGGTTTGCTTTGTTTTCATTTGCTTTGTTTTTATTGTGTTTATTTGAGTTTTTTTTTTCAGGTTGTTTCTTTTGTCCCAGGTAATATTTTCTAATCTTGGCTTTTAGAGTGGTGGCTTAAAAAGTTCAAGTTCTCTTGAAACGCATTCTGGATTTCTTTAATCCATAATGGCTGAATAAGGAGGCTAACTTCTAAACTTTTTAGACCCATTCTAACGACTTGTTTGTGTTTGCTGATTTGTTGGACTTTATTATTTTCTGAGTAAGTTTAGTTTTATGTAATTTCGAGTTGTTGTGTGTTTTTGTCTTTATCAGTTTCGATTCGAAAAAAAAAACATTGTGGAAAAACCTGAGAATGGCAGAATATGGGGTTTTCTTAACTCTTGAAACGCATTCTCTCTCAATAAATCTGTAGTTTGTTTATTTCATGTTGTTTGAAGTGTCTTGTTTCTTGTTTTGTTCTTTCATAATAAAGGTATATAGGCTGGAAACCTTAAGTCTGCGGGCTACTGGTCCTAAGGATTGTTGAAATATACAATCTTGACTCAGGTGTAACAACGCCACGTACCTCTTTTCTTGCATTTTGTGGGTCGATGATAAGATAATGATTGAATTAAGAATAACTCTTGGAAAATAATAAATGATGCATGGATCTGTGTGCTTGAAATGTTTATTGGTTTTCGCTTTGCTTTTGATTCCTTGCGCAACATTGAGCACTGAGCTATTATCACTGAGTTATTTGTTCACTTAGAGAAAGTTTATGTAATTTAAATGTTTCTTCAGATTTCAATGAATTCTAGAACTTGTTTGATGGTCACTCGAGGCGAAATCCTAGACTGTGCAACATTGGGGAAATGATTTAGGCCATCTTTGGACCGTTTGAGCCTTAATAGCCAACCTTGACTGAAATTGATCCCTAGTTACCCCTTTGAGCCTTTGTAAGCCTTTTTCTTTGTTAACTCACTAAAAGATTTCCTAACCTAAAATGAATTTGTTCCAAACAGTTTATCCCTTACCTATGAGCATGTAGATCATTCACAATTAAATTCTGAGCTATGTTCTGGTTTTGGGAAGTTAGAGGAGGTTGGGATGTATCATGAGCAATACAAGTGAGTTCCATTGTGTTTGGGAAAAAAAAAAGAAAAACAGAAAAAAAAGCCAATCTGTACCTATCGTCCACGTACTTACACATTGAGGACAATGTGTTATTTAAGTGTGGGGGAGGGGAAGTGTAATAAAAAAAAAGAAAAAAAGAAAAAAAGAAGAAAAAAAAGAACAAAAGATGAAGAATAAGAGATCTATACCCTTAATGTTCTTAAAAAGAATGAAACAACAAAGTGTGGGGGTGTAGTTTTCTTTGTTTTCTGAAAAAAAAAAAGATTGAGTGTTCTAAATAAGTTTGGGGGAGTAACCTGGTGAATTGAAATGAAGTTGTGTTATAGGGTTGAGCTCTACATAGTCTTGAATGATTTATGTGTTTGTGGGTGATTTGAGCCAAATTATTATCCTTTATCATACCTTCACCCAAGCCAAACGTTACAAGCTTAATAAAGTCCTACTTGATCCTTGGTGTTGTGCATGTCTACATTAGTGGAGAGTGACTTGAAAAGCAGGCCTATGGAGTTCATTTATACACACATCTTCAATATTAAATATGATTCATTTTTATGCATAAACTCATCCGGGTTACAAGTGATTAGGTGAGAATGGCTCTACACACACACACTTGAGGAATTGAAATGAAGCGAAACTAATCTTTAAGATAAAATTCTTGATCAAGTGCATTATTTTGAAGTTTTCCTTGGGTTATAATTAAGTACAATCTTTGAGGCCTATTTGCAAGATGAAGCATTTGTGTGTTTTAATTTTTTGTTGATTCTGTTTCGGTTTAGTTTTATTTCACATTGTCGTAGTTGCTCGAGGACTAGCAAAGTCTAAGTGTGGGGGAATTTGATAAGTGTCTATTTATATATCATTTTCATATCAATTCGTCCATGTTTCTTTGCTATATTCCTTGGTATTTTTATGTTTTTGTGTGGTTTTGATGTTTGTAGGAGTTTTGGAGCAACTTGCACAAAAATGGAGTAAAACCCTTCATTTTCACCTCTGCTAGTCAACCATCTTCTCGGATTTAATTGTATTGATATACAATGAACCCGATGACATATCATATACCGTTGAAAAGCTCTCGAAGTCTACTTTTTGGAGAAATTTACGGTTTATGAATCCATTCAGTGTACCGAAAGTGTAATCAAAACAGTGTGAGAAGTGTAGAAATGTAATTCCACACATCACTGTAGCATGTATAAAACGGGACACTGTAGCACATTACTGTAGCAGAGTATTTAAACACATTTTAGGGTTTTATTTCATAACTTGAAGAGGGGAGAACGTGGAGGAGGCTTCAGCTCTGGAATTCTTTCATCTCTTGGAGTTCTTGAAGGAGAAAGGAAGCTTCGAAAGAGGAAGAACTACAATCCAAAGAGAATTACATCAAATTTGCTAAGTTTTTCCCTTCCCTTTCATTTTCTGGAATGTCTCCATGTTGTATTGTATTTACCACGTTCTTAAAACATGTGTAACTGAATCTGAATTGGTTGAGGGTGATTTCAAAGCCCCTGATATGGTTTTTGTAAGTTGATTGTGTAAGGAATTGTTATCCAATTCTCTAATTGAAGTTGCTTGTATTCTCCCATATTTAATGCTTATGATTGCTGGCTGATTGTATTTGAGTGGCCAACTGAATATAATCTGGTTGTGATTTATTGCTAGACTAGAAATCTTGATCCGTAATTGTCTTGAATTTCTAATCATTAGTAGCAAAATTGTGATCAGAGATTACAATTGGAGAATATAACCTAAGTTAAATAATCCGAGCTTGTGTGTTTATTGCTGAGATCAACCTGTCTTTCTGTTCGTAATGCATCCATTGAATTAAATTTAGAGAGCTTGTTCTAGGTTGTTTAATGGATAGAGATTAAATAAAGAGCCTGTTTTATTTAACAACAAAATAAGGAAAGATTGGGATAACAGAGCTTGTTGTTATCTACGGTTGATAATTTCAATGGTGTAATTGCATGACAATTCTATGGTTAATTCACAAATCCATATCTGGTGGCAGAGAATGATCCCTTAACCAGGTTACTCTCATTGATTTTTCACTCCATTTTACTTTGTGTTGTATTATTGTGCATTTACATTAATATTTCATTTAGTTAATCCATCAACAAAACCCCCCCTGTTTAGTTTATTGTTGCTGGGAAATAACAAATTCAATTAGAATCAATCCTCGTGGGAACGATATCTTACTCATCACTTTATTACTTGTGCGACTAGTATACTTGCTAGTTTCGAACGCATCAGAAGGCATGTATTAGGTTAAGGGCAGCATGTGAGAAGTTGAAGAAGGTTCTTAGTGCGAATGCAGAGGCACCTTTAAATATTGAGTGTTTGATGGATGAGAAAGACGTTAGAGGTTTTATTAAGAGGGATGAGTTTGAGAAGCTGGCTTCGGGATTGTTAGAGAGGTTTAGTGCTCCTTGTAAAAAAGTTCTAGCTGATGCAGCGTTGGATGTGGACAAACTCCATTCAGTTGAGATTGTTGGGTCAGGGTCTAGGATACCAGCCATTACTAGATTGATAACTTCTCTCTTCGGCAGAGAACCTTGCCGAACACTTAATGCAAGTGAATGTGTTGCACGTGGGTGTGCTTTCCAGTGTGCTATGCTTAGTCCAGTTTTTCGGGTCAAGGAATACGAGGTATTTTAAAATGTTATCAGTTTCTGGCCTCTTTTAATAAATCATTTGTGTGTTATGATTTTTTTGTAGAACATCGATGTGTTAGGATGCAGTGATAATTACCAATTACCTTCTTAGAATAGCAGTGCTTGAAATTTAGGAGATGACTTTCAATGTTGCATCCTCTTGCCTTCCCCCAATTTAGGAACTGTTTACCAAGAAAAGAAACTAATTTAGTAGAGAAGAGATGTGGTTACTGTCTTTTTGATTTTTTTGAATCTCTCATACTAGTGCGAGCTCTAAAAGATTGCCTGCAAGATTTGTGAAAGCAAAGCCTGCTAATGTTTGATAGAGTTTTAGTTATGAATGACATAGGCTCTCCTGTTGCTTGCATGTTTTGAGTGAAAACAGAAGGGGGCATTTAGAGACTTACTGCTTGTTTATTTTGTTTTACAAAAATCAGGAAGTTTATACTTAGTGGAAGTAATTTTAGAAGAAATTATGGGCCGTTATGCCTGAAATTTGATTGTGTTGTTGGTAAAAACTTCTCTAATCTCTCTATTACTCCGTTGGTATAGACAAAAAATTATAGGCCATATGTTTTTTGATACGCAGATATGTATTGCTTGTTTGGTGTAATTTTTGTATACAGTTGAATAAAATGCCTGTTGATGTTCTTATGCAGGTTCAAGATTCTAATCCTTTTACTGTAGGAATCTCATCAGATGAAGGTCCAATTTGCACAGGATCAAATGCTAATGGCATACTGTTTCCTAAAGGTCAACCCATTCCAAGTGTTAAACTTCTGACATTTCAGCGCAGCGGGTTGCTTCATTTGGAAGTATTCTATGCAAATCCAGATGAATTACCGGCTGGTGTTTCTTCAAAAATTGGTAGTTTCACAGTAAGTGTACTTTAAAAGAAAAACTTGTATTTTTGGAGCTGTTTCAAAATTATATACATATTTTATAACGACATGCTAATTCAAGCATGTAAATTTACCCATTTCATTCAGACATGTACGGGACTACTGTTAGACATGGATGAGTTTTATTGGTGGATTACAATGGTTTTTAAGTTGATAAGTCATTACTTATGCAGATTGGACCTTTCGGGGGCTCTGATGATGAAAAGGCAAGAATTAAAATTAGAGTTAAGTTGAATCTCCATGGTATTGTCACTGTTGAGTCAGCTTGGGTAAGTAAGAAGTCTCGTTTTCTTCTCTCATCTTGTTAATCTTTCGGTTTGCTGAGGGTTTTTGCTTTGTGGCATAAATATTATTACGCTTCAGTTGATAGAAGGTCATGTAGATGATCCAGTTACAAGGCATGATGTTCACTCAAAAACAGAAAAAATGGAGTCTGAGTGTATTTCTGTTGGCTCTTCTGCAACAATGGAAAATTCCTATGGAGACAGCACCTCGCCGCAATCCAAGTCAACACATTCTTCTGTAATTTTGCTGCTAGTCCCAATGATTCTTATTTTAATGGAAATTGGAAACAATTCTTTTTTTTTTTGTACTTTTATTCCTTGAGTTTAGGTGCATGAGACTGTTATGTTTGTTCAATCCTAGGGGAAAAGTTCCGTGACGTTTCCCTGCTAAAAAGGCTTTGCGATAGAGAGATAAAATTCTTTGTATGTTTTCTGCAGGCTGATGGTTTGATGAAAGATAAGGCCGGCAGGAGGCTTGACATTTCAGTCACTGAGAATATATACGGTGGAATGAGCAAACCTGAACTCACTAAGGCCCAAGAGAAAGAACTTCAGTTGGCTCAACATGACATAACTATTGAACAAATTAAAGACAAGAAAAACACTTTGGAGTCATATGTCTATGATATGCGGAATAAGGTGATGTTTCAAATTTCAAAGATGTAGATTGTTTCATCCCAAGGTGCAAATATGACTTAACCTGCTCTGTTACATGGTAAAACTGATTTGTTATTATGTGCATTTGTGGAATTTATTGTAGTTCTGATGAAGAACAGAACTCAATATTGATAGTCTGCTACGACAAATGGATTATTGAGCATACTTAAAACATATTAATACAGTGCAGGCTCTCATATAATTGACTAATAATACTCTCTTTTTTGGTTATTTTGAGGAATGTGTGGAAAATATGTAATTGGTAGTAATGCTGTTGACTCATCACAAAAATTATGCTTTAAATGGCTCTACTTGTCTGAAAAGGTTATCATTATTTTTAGAATAAGGTAAATGAACAGTTTAAGTGATATCTTATTTTGGCATTTCAGTCCATATCATTCTGTATATCAATGTATTTTGACTTTAGTTTACCCCAACTCTGAAAGCTTTGGTTCATAGTTTTTCTTCTTCATTTTAATTTTATCTTTTCATTAATATACTGGTTTCTTAAAATATAACATGTATGTGAATAGCTTTTCAATACATATCGAAGCTTTGCCACTGATTGGGAGAGAGAGGGCATATCCAGGAATCTACAGGAAACAGAGGAATGGCTTTATGAGGATGGTGAAGATGAAACTGAAAGCGCTTATATGTCAAAGCTGGACGATCTTAAGAAGGTGAGTGTCATTTTTCTCAATCGGAAATTTTTACCTTCATATTCTTCTTCTTTATTTGATTTTTCTATTGGTTTCTTAGTTGGTGGACCCAATTGAGAATCGATATAAAGATGGAGAAGCAAGAGCACAAGCTACGAGAGATTTGCTACATTGCATTGTGGAGTACAGATCAGCTGTTGACTCTCTTCCAACTCCGGACAAACAACTGGTATGATAATTGTTGTGTTGTAGTGACACTTATAAATCAATGTTTGATCATCTTTGCAATGCTTTTCACTTTCCATGTTTCAGGTACTTAATGAGTGCTACAAAGCAGAGCAGTGGCTAAGAGAGAAAACCCAACAACAAGATGCCTTACCTAAGAATACTGACCCCTTGTTATTGTCAAGTGACATCAAGAGCAAGACAGAGGATCTAAAATTGTATTACTCTATTTCTTTTAATTTGCATTTTAGAAAGCTTATAATTTTATTATTCCATTTTTATACAATAAAGGTTTATGATAACAATTTATATCCATACCTGTGCCAAATGACTCCACACGATCTTATTGTCAAATTCATTATCTTGTAAAGGCCAAATAGATTCTCATAATTTTCTTTATCATATATATAGGTAGGAGATAGGAACATGGTAATACGGAGAAATGTGCATCATGGTTTCATTTGACTTTTTCCTTGTCCAACAAACTGTAAAAGGAGATTAGTTGCCAACAGTTTTTACAATATTCATTTGCCTTGACTTTAGACTTCAATACATTTTGTTATTCTCATAATTCCTATCGGTTAAAGAATTACAGACTTAGTTCATTTGTTTCTGTAATTGTCTTTGCTACTGTTTACCTTCTATGGTTGTTAATTTCATCCGAAGGGTTTACTAAATTTTTGTCTATGTTTCTCACCTTTATCCATTCAACATTCTGTCATTGTACTATCTGTTTGGGGCTTGATTCAATTGTTGCTATCAATATGTCTCCGCCACTGTTTTCTTAATTTCATCTGAAGTGTTCCCTAATCTATGTTTGATGGATTTCAGGAAGTGCAAACATGTAATGAGAGTTAAGAATTCTCCAAAGTCAGAGTCTAAGGGCGCAGAGCGGTGAGGATAAGTTTAAGGTCTAGGTGACCTCCTCGGGGAACAGCTTTAATGCAGGACTTGTTATTAAGTATATACCCTCCTGAAAATCAGTTGGATTGTTAGCCATACACAAGTTCATTTCTTATTCAGTTTTGCCGTTAAACTTTGAAGATGTCATTAGTCATTGTGAGTTACTGAGGAGAAAAAGTATAGTAAACCAATAGTGATGAATATTAAGGTGTTTTTTGAGTCATTCATTTGCTATAATAGCAACAATTTTTTATTATTTGGCCTGATGTATCTTTCAAATTCGATAAATTTCGTATGAGTTACACTGCTGGACATGTTTGGTAAACGATATTGTATAGTACCATTTTACTATATTGTATTAAATAGTGTGATACGTGTGTTTGGTGTTAATTTAGTATAGTATTAATTAATACAAAGTACAGCCCTTAAATGCATCAACATTGTATTAAATTATGTAGAGCTAATCCATGATATTAGCATTACATTGTATAGCACTAATAAAAAATATCAAAATTATCCATATAAAATTCTATATATCCAACAATACTTTCTAATTTTTTAAAATTTTAGAATAAATAAAAATGGATTTAATAGATAAGTTATAAAATCAAATTTATTTAAAATTTATTTTCTAAAAATAAAAAAGGGATGAAGGGAGTCACCGTTTTCACTGGGTGACATCAGATGTCCACTGCCCTCGTTAGATCAATTGACACCTAGCATGTCATCATAAACTCGAATTGTCTAATAGGTCCAGTAGGGGCATTAGACCCCAAGTAATTTTTTTAACAATTAACAACTGTTCAATAAATTACTAAATAACTAATTTTATAAATAAACTAAAAATATATTTATACTTTGTATATCTTTTTTGAAAAAAATTTTTACTTTTTTGTACAAATTAATACAATATAGGTGTACACCAAACACTATATAATTTTGACATAACATTATTTTTAGTACTATACAATGCAATATTATATAATACAATACTATACTATACTATATAATGTCGTGTGCCAAACATGTCCCTAATGTACAGAGTTTGTACGATTCATGATGGTAAATTAACATTATTATGTGCAATGTACTGCATATGTACTTGGATTGCTGGTTGTGTCTACCCTTTCTACTCCAATCCCCTTTTCTCTCGGCGGATGCATATTTGGAGGAACATGCGCAACAAACATTTCTCCACAAAAAATGTCAAATCTCTAGAGCAAAAGTTTGAAACAGAGCATAAAGAATTTCTTGAATGATGTGGAGATGTTCCAAATAAGTTTTGGACACAAGAACAATATTTTGTTTCTCTCCCATACAAAGATAATTGGGAAATGTCTCATCAGACAGTTTCGTATTTGGGATTGCCACATGATGATTTCTTTTTTGACTCTGATGACGAGTGAAGTGGAAGCAAAGTGGACCCTACCAGCGAAAGCATTGGTGAAAAGACATGATGTGACTTAATGTAATATAAAGTAAAAGTAATAATACATATCTATTAAAATATAGGATATAGAGCATAAGCTCTCATACCATTAAAATAAGGAAGTGTTTATACAAAGGATTTTATTTTGTATTCAATACTCATCTAACTCTATCTAATACAATACCATCGTATCCTTTGTATAGGCAAGACAAGGTGACTATGCTAGGATGCTTCCTTATTTTCAAGGAATCTCTTTTACACGTTATTACGTGACTCATTATATTTTATGTTACATCATACTACTTTACAACTCATACTTTATTTATAACATTATTACATTGGACACCTCACTACCATGACTCATCACATACATACAATATTACATCATTACATTGGACACCTCACTAGCTTGACTCAATATTACTTTTACTTTATATCACATCAAATCACATCATGTCTCTTCACTAAGGCTTTCGCTGGTAGGGTCCACCTTGCTTTCGTTTCATTCTTCATCATAGTCAGAAAAGAAATCATCATGCCATGGAACTAGAGGATTGTCTGGAACAAATGGTTCGTCTGGCATTTGTGGTTGTGGCCAATCTTTGATCTTCTTCAAGATCTTTCCATGGTGGTGAAAGATTCTGAATTCGATTAGCCCTTCCCTATCTTTGAAGCCACTCATGATAATCATGCAGATATTCTTGAATTGAATCCTCATATGAGCTGTCATTCATGAGCTGTAGATTCTTTATCCTCTTTTTATAATAAAGATATGGAGAATTGAGGACATTATTTGAAACAGGACTGTGAGTACAGTACAGAAGTGGCATATGATAAATCTCTGCTAATCTTTTTCTTGTATGTAGACATCCTTCCCAACATGTATGAATATCATCACTCATGTGATTATGAATGATAGGCTCAATTAATGGCTCTCTTGTTCTTCCCCATATGTCTCTTAGCTAAAAAATAATTATCATCTTGCGAACAATTTGAAATTCATCTTTGAGCATCAGCGTCAAGGGATCTGCAAAAATTAGAGAGAATATTTGATCAAACCATCAATTAGGATTATACCTTCTACTCTGTGAATGAGTAAATGATCAAATACCATAGCTACTAGATATAAGTTGAATAATAAGTAGTAGGAATAGTATCTAAGAGAAGAAGCTTTAGGTATAATAGAATGACCTCAATTAGTGATTTCACCACGAACAACATGCAAATTCAAAGAGATCTGGTAGATTGTTTCAAAAACTTGATCTCGATTTGGTGAAGGAGAAAGTAACTAAAACTTTCTTTTTTCGGTGCTAGGGCGCATCATGCATCGATTTAAAAGATCTCATGTTCTTCCATAAGTCATAAATGATGTTTGTGGACAGTCACATGCATAGAACACACGATTTTCAATGTCTGTCTTGATTTCTGGAGGCAATAAATAACAGAATTCTGAAAGATTATAGGAATAATTATCTTTTTCAACAATGGTTTTGCCTTTATGACGAAGTTCTTCTTGTCTTCTCTCAAAAGCATCTTGACCCAATATATAAGACTTATATGAACTAGAGGCTATAGATATTACTTGAGTAGATCTAAGAATGGGTCTTGAGAGAAAATCTACTACAATGTTTAATTCACCTTTGACGTCGCAAATTAACTCAGAAATTCGTAAGATATCTAAATAATAAAATTTAACTGACAGTAGGGCCGAACTGAGAGAACTTTATTATTTTAAACCTTACTCTTCAACTTCTTTTGGAAGGTATGGCTCTAATACCATTAAAATATAGGATATAGAACATAAGCTGTGATACCATTAAAATAAGGAAGTGTTTACACAAAAGATATATCTTGTATTCAACACTTATCCAACTTTATATAATACAATACCATCGTATCATTTACAAAGATCTATACTAAGATACTTTCTTATCTTTAACGAATCTCTTTTATATGTTATTACATGACTCATCATACTTCATATCACATCAAACTACTTTACAACTTATACTTTATCTCTAATATTATTACATTGAACACCTCACTATTATGATTCATTACATGTATACAATATTATATTATTATATTAAACATTTCGTTAACATGATTTGATATTACTTTTATTTTATATCACATCAAATCACATCATATCTTAACTATTTTGAATTTACGAAACTCAATTCTTTGTTTCTCCTCCTTTCAAAAAGGTCAAATCATCGTTAAATTTACTACCTCCGATGACCTTCCCTAGCGCATATCACATATTGTTTCATTGGTACTATAAAATATTTCAAAAAACTGGATGGGTGTTCAACAATTAATGGTAGAGCCGCAACGAGATTTGTCTGTAGTTCTTCATAACATTGGGCCTGAGCCTCTCAGATCTTGAATTGGATCCCCCACCATCACCAAACTTACGTCAAGTTTCAACCAGGAAAAACCAGTAATCTAGAAGACAATAATATTACACTCTCAAAGGATTCAGAATAGTGTAACATGAACGGAATCTTATAACTGGAATATTATTACACTCTCAAAGGATTCAGAATAGTGAACCATGAATGGAATCTTATAACTAGAATATGGAATAACGTCATCAATTACAAAAATTTACAACATTAAGAAATGAGATTAAAAATGCATGGCATGCGTAGATGTCCACTCTCAGCCTTTTTTCTTCTTGCTACTATTTTTCTTTTTCGACTTCTTAAACCCACTTTCCTGTCAGGAAAAGAAGCACATAATTCATAAGTTAAAGCCCAAAAATCAAACATGATATTATTATTTATTATTTTTTAATGTATACCTTTCTATACTGTCTATAAGCAACTTGACCTGTCAACTCCTGCCCACTTCTGGAGATGTAAACCTGCAGAGAATTACAATAGGATGCGGATCAACTGAAGAAATAATATGCAAGCAGTATATTAATTAGTCAGAAACTGTAAACACAATTTAAAGCAAATAGACAGTAAAAGGTGACGCTGTACAGACAAGAAAAGCACCAGCTTTTCCAAACAAAAAGCCAAGCCCAGTATATTTCGTACTATTTGTTATAAAACCTATATGTGATACCAAATTTGACTTGTGTTTCATCATGCTATAAAATTGGTTTGCTCTAGAAATTTAATTTCTATACCAAAGGGTCCCATTTCTCAGATATACATACATATGGAAAACACCTCCATAATTTTAGGTGACCCTAGAAAAGTGAAACAGTCATTTTCGCTAAAATCTACTCTTCCCCCTTCTTTTATTAGAGGTACTGATGACATGATACATCATTTAAAGACGTTCTTACTTCGACAATTTAAAAGTTTGTAAATTAGCCCATTAATAGTCAAACGTAAAGCATAAGCACATAGAATTTCTTTATCACTGTCAACAGAAAGACGGTGACTAAATCTATCTGTTGATTTAATAATTTTTATGAACTGAATTATTAGAATGACAATTACAGATTATAGTAATTCAGCTCACCTTCCTTCCCTCGGGGGAGGTATACCAGTGTCCACCAGATTGACCATTTGCATGAACCCTTCTTTTGCCAGCATCCTTTGGAATGCTTGCACTGCTTTTTGGGTCTACCCAACCTTTAGAAGCAGGCAAAACTTCTTCAGCATTTGATTTGTTTGATTTTTTTCTTCCCTCTTTTGAGTTTTTGTCACTATTAATCTCCCGAGTTCCTTTCCGTTTAGAAGCTTCTCTGTTGTTAAATTGGCTCCTGATTTGACAAGAACTTCAATAATGTATACACAGATGAAGTTGCTCACTAGTAATTTAACTAAAAGGAACAAAAAGAAGTTACATATAATCAATAACTGATGCAGCGGGCTGACGATTTCCTCTGTTGGTAACAATGCCAAGCGGGGAAAAGTGGGGCAATCGACTGTGGACCAATTTCTGAATCCTTGGATCATCATGGAAAAAATATTGATGAGCAGGTGGAAGAGGATCTGTTGAATCCCAGCACTGTTCGAAGTTTTCACAGCTGTTTGTCTTTGGGTAAGGCCCCTTGTTGTTACCTACACATCCATCCTTCCAAGTTGCATTCTTATCCTTGAGAGGTGTGAAGTATTCTTCACAAAACTCATCCAGTGCAGGTGTCGGAATGTGAAAGCTCTTCAGTGGACAGAAATCTTTCCACAAATCATCATCCTGATGCTTATCCACCAATACCTTTTTCATTTGTTTGCTTGCAGTAGATTCAGGTTCCTTCGAGCATGGATCAGTTCTATGCGCTTGTTTGCTTACGTCTTCACTGACAGAAGGATAATCTGAATCTGAATCAGAATCAAGCAACCGAAACCTCCGAAGAGGACTAACAGTTAATTTTGGAAACATTAATCCGTTCTGGCTTGCACCGAAACTTGCAAAAGAAGGTGCATCTGAAGCTTGTTCCTTTTTCCTGGCCTTTAAAACCCCTTGTCCACGCAATGGGATCTTCGAACTGCTACCCACAGAATGATATTGTGCTGATGGATGCTCTTCTGCTCTTAAGAACAATAGATCAGTAAATCGATCTAAAATTAAAGAATCCACATATGAATTTGAAGGCAAAAAATATGATTTTAGAATAACTCTATTGCAATCAAGTCCGATCATCACATAGTATACCAACATACAAATCACATTACAAAATTGGGACACTTTTCAAACATACTTATCCACTAAAAATTCTTTATTAATCTTGTAAATATTTTAAAAAATTCATATTTATTTCCCAAAAAGGAAATCTAAAATGAAGCTAAAGAAACCCGTTTCAAAATTATCAAAACCTTCATCTCATAACCCCCAAAAAAAAAAAACCAAATTTATAGTCTATGCAATCTTAAGTAACAAAGATACAGATCACCATGCTGCATTAATTAACAAAATATAGAAAACCCATTTTAATAAAATGCTTAATTGAGAGAAATTTACCTCTGATAAGTAAATCTTCCTGTGAAGAGAACTCTTCAATCTCATCGTCACCATTGGCACAGGTAGTCCGCTGCTCTACTTCTTGCTTCCTCTCCGACGACGGCAACGGTGATTGGCTCGTGAGTCCGGCTCCAGGTCCCCGTCTGAGGCGTTTGAGGACTCGAATCGGTCTCGGTTCAGGCTCAACATCCGAGTCCATGACTTCCTCTCGCTGGAGCTCGTCGAGACTGTCCGTATGGAAACCGGCATCGGGAGATGGAGCGTGGGGAGAGGGGTCGAGAGGACGGGTAGGCTTCAGGGGCTCCACTTGGGTATCCAACTCGAGTCCCAGAGAGAACGACGGAGGTTCAAAGTCTGCCATTGCACACAGAGAGCAAGGAGAGGAGAGGAGAAGAGAAGAACAGAGAAGGGAGATTTAATTTTAATTTTGCGCCAAAACCCGAAAATGAAGAGAAAGGCCGAGCGGACCTTTGGGTTTGGGTTGTGGGCTTTTAAAAATCCCAATCAAAATAAAAATTAGGGTTGACATTGGGGCGGAGCGGTGCAGGACAGGGGCGGTAAGTACCTATTCCAATTCAGGATGGGATAAAATTTTAAATAGAAGACTTGGACCTGTCCTGTCCCGCCCTGCTCAATTTAA
>SNVD02006799.1:0-26374 GCA_013180625.2 Boswellia sacra | reverse complement strand
GGTTTACAGAGGCTCAAAGGGGTAACTAGTGATCAATTTTAGTCAAGGTTGGCTCTTAAGGCTCAAACGGTCCAAAGATGACCTAAATCATTTCCCTAATGTTGCACAGTCTAGAATTTCGCCTCGAGTGACCATCAAACAAGTTCTAGAATTCATTGAAATCTGGAGAAACACTTAAATTACATAAACTTTCACTAAGTAAACAAATAACTCAGTGATAATAGCTCGGTGCTCAATTTTGTGCAAAGAATCAAAGGTAAAGCAAAAAATAATTAACATTTCAAGCACAAAGATCCATGCATCATTTATCATTTTCCAAGAGTTATTCTTAATTCAATCATTATCTTATCATAGACCCACAAAATGCAAGAAAAGAGGTACGTGGCATTGTTACACCTGAGTCAAGATTGTATATTTCAACAATCCTTAGGACCGGTAGCCCGCAGACTTAAGGTTTCCAGCCTATATACCTTTATTATGAAAGAACAAAACAAGAAACAAGACACTTCAAACAACATGAAATAAAAAAACTACAGATTTATTGAGAGAGAATGCGTTTCAAGAGTTAAGAAAACCCCATATTCTGCCATTCTCAGGTTTTCCACAATGTTTTTTTTTTTTTGAATCGAAACTGATAAAGACAAAAACACATAACAACACTAAATTACACAAAATCAAACTTACTCATAAAATAACAAAGTTCAAAAAGTCAGCAAACAAAAACAAGTTAGTTAGAATGGGTCTAAAAAGTTTAAAAGTTAGCCTCCTTATTCAGCCATTATGGATTGAAGAGATCCAGAATGCGTTTCAAGAGAACTTGAACTTTTTAAGCCACCACTCTAAAAACCGAGATTAGAAAATATTACCTGGGACGAAAGAAATAAACTGAAAAAGCTCAAAAGAAACGACATGAAAAATCTCAAATAAACACACTAAAAAGAAAGCAAACAAAAACGAAGCAAACCAGCAAATAGAGATTACAGAGGGAGGGTTAAATCCAGTTGACGCCTTTTGTTGCCTTCTCCAAACCAATTTATCCGAGCCATTGTTGGATCAGGTGAATAGACGAATTCTTGTAGTTTGTCAATTAATTCTCCTGCAGTTGAAGCTGTAACCAGCATTTGCCTTGCTGACGGTGAGATGAAATTTTTTTCTACAGCTTGATCAAGAAAGGACAACAAACCATCAAAAAAATTATTAACATTTAACAAACCAATGGTTTTCCGATGGATGTTTAGCTGTGCCCAAGAGGTGATTTGAAATATCTCCTCTAATGTACCATAACCACCGGGCAAAGCTATAAATGCATCAGATTTAATAACCATATGTGCAATACGCTCATGCATAATAGAAACCTGTAACTCTTCCCCTATGGTATTGCCTACGATATCTCGTACAGCTAATGGTTTAGGGATAATGCCGAGAACTTTGCTCCCTCCTAGGGATGCAGCTGTTGACACACTCCCCATTAACCCAAGACTACACCCTCCATAAATCAAATGAATACCCCTCGCAGCTAATGTCCTACCAAGATCAAGAGCTGCTGTTGTAAACTCTCCATCTTTACCAATTGCGATCCAACAAAATACACATATATTGGAAAACGTCGAATTGATGCTTTTCTATTTTAAAGTGATCTAAAACTTGTAAGACAATGATGTACGTTAGGTATTATGCGATTCAAGTGCAATACAGGTTATGAAATGACATTTCAAATATGCAGCATGGATATATAACTCTTAAATTTGACACATGGGGACATAATTTCGGTGGGAGTTGCTCGATGCAGATTTATCGCCCCAAGATTTGAAAAAATGAGATATGCTTTCGGCGAGATTTGACAAAACCTACACACTTGTCTCCCACGTGAAGCATGGAAAATGGAGATACACTTTCGGCGGGGGTTGACAAAAACCCCCACACTTGTCTCCCACGTGAAGCATAAAAAATGGAGATACACTTTCGGTGGAGGTTGACAAAACCTCCACACTTGTCTCCCACGTGTACTTATGCCATAGGGTAGTCATATGGTTTGTCAAAAAGAAAACTTTAAATTAAAACAAACAAAATCAACAAACAACAACAACACAAAAACAACATTGATAATCAGATCAAACGAAAACAAGAAAAAATAAAATTCGACAACAACAACACACATTCAAATATACAAGTAGTTGTGATTGTGGCTAACATATTCCTCTGGTTTTACGTCCAGTAACGGCTGAAACGCCTTCTATGAGTCGGGGATTTGCTTCCCATCCAGTTTTCTTATAAACTGGCAAACAGGGGCGTTTTTAGTCAGATTCCCTAGACTATAACACTGCAATTCATCACGATATTGTGTCCACAGATTAAGTAATTCACGCTGAACAAGTCCACAAGAATGTGACTCGAGAGTTAACAAAACATTATCCAGCGACTCATTACTTAAAACATTCTTAATAAATGAAAGTTTATCTTCTCTATTCCTGGACGCAAAACCTAATGAACGACAAGTCTGGTTACAATTCCATCTAGCACATTTATAACCTACTTGTAACCTTTTCGCTCTTCGCCTCTTGGCGTAGTAGCTCTTTCCTAGACCAGGCATGTATTTTGCGAGATTAATGTCCGGCTCACCGGAGAATCTCACCTTGGCTTCGATAAGCCATCGGATATCAGCAGGCACATTTAAGAGCATCAATGTCCAAAGTCTAGTCATCGTACTTTATAAATTTTAAACACAGCATTTTGAGGAAGTGAAGGGAAATATTTACGAAGGTTCGACAGAAAGATATCGGCATCCATTGAAGAGAAGAAATGGAGAGATATTACCGATAATGCGATTGAGTTTGTTCTTCTCCCAGATATGCACGTTTCAAACCTTCGAACAATGGCTTCAATTCTTGTTTCGGTGTTTCCTCAATCTGTTGCACAAATGAGCTCAAAGTACAGAATAATCAAATTAAACAAAAGTAAGGAAAAGAAAAGAGCAGAAACGAAACTAAAGACACATAAAAGAGATAACAACACAATAGCAAACAAAAGTCAAAAACAAGTAAAAGAAATATAAAAACAAATAAAACAGATGGCAAAGAGAGATAAAACCTGATCAATTTGATGGCCTACGAAAGGAATCTCCTCGAGACATAAAAATCGATCATTATTACCTTATTTTATTTTTCTTTTCTTTTTTTATTTATTTTTTTAAAACATTGGGTTGCCTCCCAATAAGCGCTTGGTTTAACGTCCTCAGCCCGACATTGGTTCCATTATGGCAGGGTCCAATCTTTGCTGTGCTTCTCTAGTGGGCTAGGATCCTTTTTCCAACAAGATACGGTCCATGCATATGGCTGGGCCTTGGATGTCAACAATCGTCCACCCAATAGCTGTTTTGTGATCTCTAAGTACTCGGACGAGTTTCTCTTCTTGTACTGGTGCAAGGCCCATTTCTATTTTAACTGGCAAAGGATCATTCTTATCCAAGAATCCATGCTTCAAATGATCTGGAAGAGGCTTAAGCTCCAAGGTAGGGGCTTTCATCACAGAAGGGAGAAGTTTCACATTAGATAAAGGAAATTGAATGCCGAAACATCATACCATTTGTGGTTATAGCTATGGTCTCATAAGCTTGCCACAGCTCCTCATTTTTTGAGACATTTGTATCAACCTTCTTGATCCTTGAAATTTTCATGTCCTATGTGCTCACTAAAAAACCACTTATCAATCCCTCCTGTGAGGTTTAACTCAAAATGTGTCTGTGGCAAAGAATTAATAAACATCAACTGCAAAACAGAATGCAAGTCACTAGGGTACCTCATTGTCTCAAAAATATTGAAACGAATCACCTCGCCATCGAATTCCATGGTGAGAGGGCCATCATGAACATCAATCTTAGTTCGAGCAGTTTTCAAGAATGGTCTCCCCAAAAGAATTGGTGTGGATTAGGAGATGTCTCATCCTCCATTTCAAGAACATAGAAGTCTGCTGGGAAAACCAATTGATTTACCTACACAAGCACATCTTCCACAACTCCCTTGGGATATGCCTTAGAACGATCAGCAAGTTGAATGGTAATACCAGTTTCCGCAAGAGGTCCAAGATTTAAAGAAGAATAAATAGAATATGGCATGATTATAGATGCTCCTAAAATCTAACATAGCTCTTTCCAAATTTGGATCTACCAATGGTGCATGGAATGGTGAAACGTACCGGTCTTTGCATTTCGAGGAATTTTTCTTTGTAGTACAGCTGAAACATTTTCCCCCAACGCTTACTTTCTCATTCCCTTCAAATTTCTCTTGTGGTGCATTAACTCCTTGGAAATTTTGCATACGAGTTGGTGAATTGCTTAATAGCATCCAGGAAGTGGTATATTACCCGATCTTGCGAAAAAGTCTTCCAGGATTTCTGTTCTTGTTCCTCCTTCTTTGATTTCGCAAATCTGCTAGGAAAAGGTGGAGGAGTAACATATGAAGGAATTTGAGTTTTAAGGTCTACCTTAGAAGATGATGTTTTGTTCATGGTGGAAGTGGTGTCATCCCCTTCATTAGTTTGTGACTTTCCCGGCAAGACATCTAATTGCTCTCCACTTTGCAAAGTTATCGCACTAGCAGTCTCGCTTGGATTGATCACCGTTTGAGAAGATAATTTTTCTGAGTCTTGGCCCTAGAATTTGCTCATGCTAGTAGCCAATTGTCCCATTTGATTTGCCAGGTTTTGGATACTTGCCCCAGTTTCCTGCTGGGATTGCATTGTGTTAGTGGCAAGTGCATTAACAATATCTTCGAGAGACATACCTGAGTTTTGCGAAGCTGGTTGCGGTGCTGGATGGGGCATTGGTGGTGGTTGCATTTGAAATGGTTGCTGCACTCTAGGTTGATTGAAACTTTGTGGCCGATTTGGTATCACATTTGGAGTGATTGGTTGATGATTCCAGTAACTTAAATTATGTTGATCTTCCCATCCAGCATTGTAAGTGCTAGAGAAAGGATCATACCATTGCCTCGTTTGTCCTGGAAATCCACCCATGGCATTGGCTTGTGCCATATATTCTTCTTGTAAAGTTGGATACATGTCGATTGGATGCTCCATCGTAGAATATATCCCACATTCATAAGATTTTTGCATATCTCCTACAGCCATGTTTTCCACAAGAGAGGTTAGCTCAGAAAGTTGTTGTTCAATGGTCGGAGTGCTTACCTCATTTACTCTCCATGGTACTTGTGGCTCAAATCCGCTACTGAATTGATAGAAGTTTACTGCCATGTTGTCTAAACACAAACAATCAGAAAAGAAAAACAAAGAAAATATGAATCAACAATGAAAACAAAATAACAAATCGATTAGAAAATCAATCCCCGGCAACGGAGCCAAAAACTTGATGCGTTCGAAACTAGCAAGTATACTAGTCGCACAAGTAATAAAGTGATAAGTAAGATATCGTTCCCACGAGGGTTGATTCTAATTGAATTTGTTATTTCCAGCAACAATAAACTAAACAGGGGGGTTTTTGTTGAATGCTTTACTAAATGAAATAAGAAAGCAAGTAAAGAATAACAAAACAGAAAGTAAATTTGAATGAAAAATCAATGAGAGACACTTGGTTAAGGGTTCTTTCTCTGCCACAAGATATGAATTTTTGAATTAACATAGAATTGTAATCCAATTACAGCATTGAGGTTATCAACCGTAGATAACAACAAGCTCTGTTATCCCAATCTTTCCTTACTTTGTTGTTAAATAAAACAAGCTCTTTATGTAATCTCTATCCATTAAACAACCTAGAACAAGCTCTCTGAGTTTAATTCAATGGAAGCATTACGATGAGAAAGATAGGTTGATCTAAGCAATAATCACACAAGTTCGAATTATTTAACCTAGGTCGTATTTTCCAATTGCAATCTCTGATCACAATTTTGCTACTAATGATTGGAAATTCATGACAATTACGGATCAAGATTTCTAATCTAGCAATAGACAACAACAGATTTATTCAGTTGGCCATTCCAAATACAATCAGTAAACAATCATAAGCATTAGATATGGGAAAATACAAGCAACTTCAATTAGAGAATGGGATAACAATTTCTTACACAATCAACTCACAAAATCCATATCAAGGGCTTTGAAATCACCCTCAACCAATTCAGATTTAGTTACACATATTCAATCAGAATAACAAATACAATACAGAGAAATTCCAGAAATGAAAAGGAAAGAAAGAACTTAGCAAATTCTTTGAAAATCTTCTTTGTAGATGAATCTTCTTGGAATTGTAGTTCCTCCTCTTTCAAAATCTTCTTTCTCATTCAAGAACTCCAAGGGATGAGAGAAATCCAGAAATGCAGCCTCCTCCCACGTTTTCCCCTCTTCCAGTTCTGAAAATAAAACCCTAAAATGTGTTTAAATACTCTGCTACAGTGACTTGCTACAGTGCCCCGTATTATACATGCTACAGTGACTTGTGGAATTATATTTCTATACATCTCACACTGTTTTTGATTACAACTTTTGGTACACTGAATGGATTTATAAACCGTAAATTTCTCCAGAAAATAGACTTCGAGAGCTTTCCAACGGTATATAACATGTCATCGGATTCATTGTATATCAATACAATTAAATCCGAGATGATCACTGACTAGCAGAGGTGAAAATGAAGGGTTTTACTCCATTTTTGTGCAAGTTGCTCCAAAACTCCTACAAACATCAAAACCACACAAAAAACATAAAAATACCAAGGAATATAGCAAAGAAACATGGACGAATTGATATAAAAGTAATACATAAATAGACACCTATCAATGAGGTACCCTAGTGACTTGCATTCTGTTTTTGCAGTTGATGTTATTGATTCTTTGCCACAACAACATTTTGAGTTAACTCACAAGGATTGATTGGAAGTGGTTTTTAGTGAGCACATAGGGACAAAAAAATTACAAGGAATCAAGAAGGTTGATACAAGTGTCCAAAGAAATGGAGGAAGCTGTGGCAAGCTTAGATGAGACCATAGCTATAACCACAAAATAGGTATGATGTTCGTGCACAATTTCCTTTTATCTATGTGAAACTTCTGCCTTCTATGATGAAAGCTCCTACCTTGGAGCTTAAGCCTCTTCCAGATCATTTGAAGCATGGATTCTTGGATAAGAATGATCCTTTGCTAGTTAAAATAGAAATGGGCCTTGCACCACTACAAGAAGAGAAACTCGTCCGAGTACTTAGAGATCACAAAACAGCTATTGGGTGGACGATTGTTGACATCCAAGGCCCAGCCATATGCATGGACCGTATCTTGTTGGAAAAAAGGATCCAAGCCCACTAGAGAAGCACAGCGGAGATTGGACCCTGCCATGATGGAACCAACGTCGGGCTGAGGACGTTAAACCAAGAGCTTATTGGGAGGCAACCCAATGTTTTTGAAAAATAAATAAAAAAAGAAAAGAAAAATAAAATAAGGTAATATGACCGATTTTAGTTCTCGAGGAGATTCCTTTCATAGGACATCAAATTGATCAGGTTTTATCTCTCTTTGCCATTTGTCTCATTTGTTTTTATATTTTTTTTTTACTTGTTTTTGACTTTTGTTTGTTATTGTGTTGTTATCTCTTTTATGTGTCTTTAGTTTCTTTTCTGCTCTTTTCTTTTCGCTTCTTTTGTTTAATTTGGTCATTTCGTACTTTGTGCTCATTTGTGCAAACAGATTGAGGAAACACCGAAACAAGAATTGAAGCCATTGCTTGAAGGTTTGAAGCGTGCATATCTTGGAGAAGAATAGACTCAAACGAATTACTGGTAATATCTTTCAATTTCTTCTCTTCAATGGATGCCGATATCTTTTTGTCGAACCTTCGTAAATATTTTCCTTCACTTCCTCAAAATGCTTTGTTTAAAATTTATAAAGTACGGATGACTAGACTTTGGGCATTAATGCTCTTAAATGTGCCTGCTGATATCCGATGGCTTATCGAAGCCAAGGTGAGATTGTCCGGTGAGCCGGACATTAATCTCGCAAACTACATGCCTGGTATAGGAAAGAGCTACTACGCCAAGAGGCGAAGAGCGAAAAGGTTACAAGTATGTTATAAATGTGCTAGATGGAATTGTAACCAGACTTGTCGTTCATTAGGTTTTGCGTCCAGGAATAGAGAAGATAAACTTTCATTTATTAAGAATGGTTTGAGTAATGAGTCGCTGGATAATGTTTTGTTAACTCTCGAGCTGTCTCTTATACACATCTAGATGTGTATAAGAGACAGGCTTAATCTGTGGATACAATTTCGTGATGAATTGCAGTGTTATAGTCTAGGGAATCTGACTAAAAACGACCCTGTTTGCCAGTTTATAAGAAAACTGGATGGGAAGCAAATCCCCGACTCATAGAAGGCGTTTCAGCTGTTACTTGACGTAAAACCAGAGGAAGATGTGAGCCACAATCACAACTACTTGTATATTTGAATGTGTGTTGTTGTTGTCGAATTTTTTTTCTTGTTTCGTTTGATCTGATTATCAATGTTGATTTTGTGTTGTTGTTGTTTGTTGATTTTGTTTGTTTTAATTTCAAGTTTTCTTTTTGACAAACCATATGACTACCCTATGGCATAAGTACACGTGGGAGACAAGTGTGGGGGTTTTGTCAACCCCCACCGAAAGTGTATCTCCATTTTCCATGCTTCACGTGGGAGACAAGTGTGTAGGTTTTGTCAAACCTCGCCGAAAGATATCTCATTTTTTCAAATCTTGGGGCGATAAATCTGCATCGAGCAACTCCCACCGAAATTATGTCCCCACGTGTCAAATTTGAGAGTTTTACGTGTGTATATATCCATGCTGCATATTTTGAAATGTCATTTTATAACCTGTCTTGCACTTTAATTGCATAATACCTAACTGATAGGTGTCTATTTATGTATTACTTTTATATCAATTCGTCCATGTTTCTTTGCTATATTCCGTGGTATTTTTATGTTTTTGTGTGTTTTGATGTTTGTAGGAGTTTTGGAGCAACTTGCACAAAAATGGAGTAAAACCCTTCATTTTCACCTCTGCTAGTCAACCATCTTCTCGGATTTACTTGTATTGATATACAATGAACCCGATGACATATCATATACCGTTGAAAAGCTCTCGAAGTCTACTTTTTGGAGAAATGTACGGTTTATGAATCCATTCAGTGTACCGAAAGTTGTAATCAAAACAGTGTGAGAAGTGTAGAAATGTAATTCCACACATCACTGTAGCATGTACAATACGGGACACTGTAGCACGTTACTGTAGCAGAGTATTTAAAACACATTTTAGGGTTTTATTTCATAACTTGAAGAGGGGAGAACGTGGTGGAGGCTGCAGCTCTGGAATTCTTTCATCTCCTGGAGTTCTTGGAGGAGAAAGGAAGCTTGGAAAGAGGAAGAACTACAATCCAAAGAGAATTACATCAAATTTGCTAAGTTTTTCCCTTCCCTTTCATTTTTCTGGAATGTCTCCATGTTGTATTGTATTTACCACGTTCTTAAACATGTGTAACTGAATCTGAATTGGTTGAGGGTGATTTCGAAGCCCTTGATATGGTTTTTGTGAGTTGATTGTGTAAGAAGTTGTTATCCAATTCTCTAATTGAAGTTGCTTGTATTTTCCCATATCTAATGCTTATGATTGCTTGCTGATTGTATTTGGAATGGCCAACTGAATATAATCTGGTTGTTGTCTATTGCTAGAGTAGAAATCTTGATACGTAATTGTCTTAAATTTCTAACCCTTAGTAGCAAAATTGTGATCAGATATTGCAATTGGAGAATACAACCTAAGTTAAATAATCCGAGCTTGTGTGTTTATTGCTTAGATCAATCTGTCTTTCTTTTCATAATGCATCCATGAATTAAATTTAGAGAGCTTGTTCTAGGTTGTTTAATGGATAGAGATTAAATAAAGAGCCTGTTTTATTTAACAACAAAGTAAGGAAAGATTGGGATAACAGAGCTTGTTGTTATCTACGGTTGATAATTTCAATGTGTAATTGGTGGTCAATCTACACTTATCAATTCGCAAATCCATATCTTGTGGTAGAGAAAGGATCCCTTAATAGGTTTCTCTCATGATTTTCAATATGTTTTAATTTGAATGTGTTATTCTTATTGCATTAATATTTCATCAAGTTAATCAATCAACACAAAAATCCCCTCATTTAGGTTATTGTTGCTTCTCGAATACAAATTCAATTAGAATCAATTCCTCGTGGAACGATATCTTACTCATCACTTTATTACTTGTGCGACTAGTTTATACTTGCTAGTTCGAACGCATCAAGTTTTGCGCGTTTGCCGGGGGATGTTTTCATTTTCTAATCGATTTGTTATTTGGTTTCATTATTGTGATTCATTATTTTCTTGTTTTATTTTCTGATGTTTTGGTTTAGAACACATGGCAGTTAAAATTCTATAAATTCAGAGTGGATTTGAGCACAAGTTACCATGGAGAGTAAATGAGGTAAGCACTCCGAACATTGAACAACTTTCTGAGCTAACCTCTCTTGTGGAAAACATGGCTGTAGGAGATATGCAAAAATCTTATGAATGTGGGATATATTCTACGATGGAGCATCCAATCGAAATGTATCCAACTTTACAAGAAGAATATATGGAACAAGCCAATGCCATGGGTGGATTTCCAGGACAAACGAGGCAATGGTAGGATCCTTTCTCTAGCACTTACAATGCTGGATGGGAAGATCAACATAATTTCAGTTACTGGAATCATCAACCAATCACTGCAAATGTGATACCAAATCGGCAACAAAGTTTCAATCAACCTAGAGTGCAGCAACCATTTCAAATGCAACCACCACCAATGCCACATCCAGCACCGCAACCAGCTTTGCAAAACTCATGTATGTCTCTCGAAGATATTGTTAATGCACTTGCCACTAACACAATGCAATTCCAGCAGGAACCTGGGGTAAGTATCCAAAACCTGGCAAATCAAATGGGACAATTGGCTACTAGCATGAGCAAATTCGAGGGCCAAGACTAAGAAAAATTATCTTGTCAAACGGTGATCAATCCAAGAGAGAATTCTTGTGCGATAACTTTGCAAAATGAAGAGCAATTAGATGTCCTGCCAAAGAAATCACAAACCGATGAAGGAGATGACACCACTTCTACCATGAACAAAACACTGACTTCTCAGGTAAATCCTATAACTCCCATTCCTTCATATGTTTCTCCTCCACTTTTTCCTAGTAGATTTGCAAAATCAAAAAATGAGGAACAAGAACAAGAAATCCTGGAAACTTCTCACAAAATCGAGATAAATATACCACTTCTGGATGCTATCGAGCAAGTACCTCATTATACAAAATGTCTCAAGGAGTTATGCACCAGCAAAAGAAAGTTAAAAAGAAATGAGAAAGTAAGTGTGGGGGAAGATGTTTCAGCGGTATTGCAAAGGAAAATTCCTCCAAAGTGCAAAGATCCAGGTACGTTCACCATTACATGTACCATTGGTAAAACTAAGTTTGAAAGAGCTATGTTATATTTAGAAGCATTTATTAATTATCATGCCATATTCTATTTATGCTTCTTTAAATCTTGGACCTCTTGCGGAAACTGGTATTACCATTCAACTTGCTGATCGTTCTAAAGCATATCCCAAGGGAGTTTTGGAAGATGTGCTTGTGCAGGTAAATCAATTGGTTTTCCCAGCAGACTTCTATGTTCTTGAAATGGAGGATGAGACATCTCCTAATTCAACACCAATTCTTTTGGGGAGACCATTCTCGAAAACTGCTCGAACTAAGATTGATGTTCATGATGGCACTCTCACCATGGAATTCGATGGCGACGTGATTCGTTTCAATATTTTTGAGACAATGAGGTACCCTAGTGACTTGCATTCTGTTTTTGCAGTTGATGTTATTGATTCTTTGCCACAACAACATTTTGAGTTAACTCACAAGGATGGATTGATAGTGGTTTTTAGTGAGCACATAGGGACAGAAAATTCCAAGGAATCAAGAAGGTTGATACAAGTGTCCAAAGAAATGGAGGAAGCTGTGGCAAGCTTAGATGAGACCATAGCTATAACCACAAATAGGTATGTGATGCGTTCGAAACTAGCAAGTATACTAGTCGCACAAGTAATAAAGTGATGAGTAAGATATCGTTCCCACGAGGATTGATTCTAATTGAATTTGTTATTCGAAAAGCAACAATACATAAATGATAGGTGTCTATTTATGTATTACTTTTATATCGATTCGTCCATGTTTCTTTGCTATATTCCTTGGTATTTTTATGTTTTTGTGTGGTTTTGATGTTTGTAGGAGTTTTGGAGAAACTTGCACAAAAATGGAGTAAAACCCTTCATTTTCACCTCTGCTAGTCAGTGATCTTCTCGGATTTAATTGTATTGATATACAATTAACCCGACGACATATTATATACCGTTGGAAAGCTCTCGAAGTCTATTTTCTGGAGAAATTTACGGTTTATAAATCCATTCAGTGTACCAAAAGTTCTAATCAAAACAGTGTGAGATGTATAGAAATATAATTACACAAGCCACTGTAGCATGTATAATACGGGGCACTGTAGCAATTCACTGTAGCAGAGTATTTAAACACATTTTAGGTTTTATTTTCATAACTTGAAGAGGGGAGAACGTGGTGGAGGCTGAAGCTCTGGAATTCTTTCATCTCTTGGAGTTCTTGAAGGAGAAAGGAAACTTGGAAAGAGGAAGAACTACAATCCAAAGAGAATTACATCAAATTTGCTAAGTTTTTCCCTTCCCTTTCATTTTCTGGAATGTCTCCATGTTGTATTGTATTTTACCACGTTCTTAAACATGTGTAACTGAATCTGAATTGGTTGAGGGTGATTTCAAAGCCCCTGATATGGTTTTTGTAAGTTGATTGTGTAAGGAATTGTTATCCAATTCTCTAATGAAGTTGCTTGTATTCTCCCATATTTAATGCTTATGATTGCTTGCTGATTGTATTTGGGTGGCCAATTGAATATAATTTGGATGTCGTCTATTGCTAGACTAGAAATCTTGATCCGTAATTGTCTTGAATTTCTAAGCATTAGTAGCAAAATTGTGATTAGAGATTGCAATTGGAAAATACAACCTAGGTTAAATAATCCGAACCTGTGTGATTATTGCCTAGATCAACCTATCTTTCTTATCGTAATGCTTCCATTGAATTAAACTTAGAGAGCTTGTTCTAGGTTGTTTAATGGATAGAGATTAAAAAAGAGCTTGTTTTATTTAACAACAAAGTAAGGAAAGTTTGGGATAACAGAGCTTGTTGTTATCTACGGTTGATAACTTCAATGCTGTAATTGGATGACAATTCTACGATTAATTCGCAAATCCAATCTTGTGGTAGAGAAGGATCCCTTAACCAGCTTTCTCTCATTGATTTTTCATTCGAATTAACTTTCTGTTTTGTTACTCTTTAATTTGCATTCTTATTTCATTTAGTTAATCATTCAACAAAACCCCCCCCTGTTTAGTTTATCGTTGCTGGAAAATAACGAATTCAATTAGAATCAATCCTCGTGGGAACGATATCTACTTATCACTTTTATTACTTGTGCGACTAGTATACTTGCTAGTTTCGAACGCATCAAGTTTTTGGCGCCGTTGCCGGGGATTGATTTTCTAATCAATTTGTTATTTTCTTTTCATTGTTGACTCATATTTTCTTTGTTTTTCTTTTCTGATTGTTTGTGTTTAGATAACATGGCAGTAAACTTCTATCAATTCAGTAGCGGATTTGAGCCACAATTACTTGGAGTGTAAATGAGGTAAGCACTCAGAACATGGGACCAGAACTTTTGGAGCTAACTTTTTGTGGCAAACATGGCTGTAGGAGATATGCAGAAATCTTATGCCTGTGATATATATTCTACATGGAGCATCCAATCGGCATGTATCCAACTTTACAAGAAGAAGATATGGAACGAGCCAATGCCATGGGTGGATTTCTAGGACAACCAAGGCAATGGTATGATCCCTTCTTCTCTAATACTTACAATGCTGGATGGGGAGATCACTCTAATTTTAATTACTGGAATCATCAACCAATCTCCCCAAATGCCATACCAAATCGGCCACAAGGTTTTAATCAACTTAGAGTGCAGCAAACATTTCAAATGCAACCACCACCAATGCCACAACCAGCACCACAACCAGCTTCAGAAAACTCAGGTATGTCACTCCAGGATATTGTTATTGCACTTGCCACTAACACAATGCAATTCCAGCAGGAAACTGGGGCAAGTATCCAAAACCTGGCAAATCAAATGGGACAATTGGCCACTAGCATGAGCAAATTCGAGGGCAAAGGCTCAGAAGAATTATCTTGTCAAACGATGATCAATCCAAGAGAGAATTCTTGTGCGATAACTTTGCAAAATGAAGAGCAATTAGATGTCCTGCCAAAGAAATCACAAACTGATGAAGGAGATGACACCACTTCCACCATAAACAAAACACTGACTTCTCAGGTAAATCCTATAACTCCCATTCCTTCATATGTTTCTCCTCCACTTTTTCCTAGTAGATTTGCACAATCGAATGAGAAACAAGAACAAGAAATCTTGGAAACTTCTCACAAACTCGAGGTAAATATACCACTTCTGGATGCTATTGAGCAAGTACCTCGTTGTACAAAATTTCTCAAGGAGTTATGCACCAACAAGAGAAAGTTGAAGGGAAATGAGAAAGTAAGTGTGGGGGAAAATGTTTCAGCTGTATTGCAAAGAAAAATTCCTCCGAAATGCAACAATCCAGGTATGATCACAATTCCATGCACCATTGGTAATACCAAGTTTGAAAGAGCTATGTTAGATTTAGAAGCATCTATTAATGTCATGCCATATTCTATTTATGCTTCTTTAAATCTTGGACCTTTTGCGAAAACTGGTATTACCATTCAACTTGCTGATCATTTTAATGCATATCCCAAAAGAGTTGGGAAGATGTGCTTGTGCAGGTGAATCAATTGGTTTTCCCAGCAGACTTCTATGTCCTTAAAATAGAGGATGAGACATCTCCTAATCCAACTCCGATTCTTTTAGGGAGACCATTCTCGAAAACTGTTAGAACCAAGATAGATGTTCATGATGGCACTCTCATCATAGAGTTTGATGGCAAGGTGATATGTTTCAATATTTTTGAGGCAATAAGGTACCCTAGTGACTTGCATTCTGTTTTTGCAGTTGACATTATTGATTCTTTACCACAAACAATGTTTTGAGTTAACTCGCAAGAATGGATTCGGATGTAGTATTAGGAGCATATAGGGACAGAAAATTCCAATGAGTCAGGAATTTTGATTACAAGTGTCCAAAAAGCAAAATAAAGGAAGTGTGGCAAGCTTAGATGCAGACATAGCAATAACCACAAATATGGTATGATGTTTTGTACATCAATTTACTTATCTAATGAGAAACTTCTTCCTTCTGTGATGAAAGCCAAACCTGAGCTTAAGTCCACTACCGATCATTTGAACATGGATTCTTGGGTCAGAATGAGACTTTGCCAATTACAATGAAAATGGGCCCCTTGCACGGAATACAAGAAGAGAAACTCGTCCGAATACTTACAGATCACAAAATAGCTATTGGGTGGACGATTGCTAACATCCAAGGCCCAGCCATATCCATGCACCAATTCTTGTTGGAAGAAGGACCCAAGCCCACTATAGAAGCACAGCGGAGATTGGACCCTGCCATGATGGAACCAAAGTCGGGCTGAGGACGTTAAACCAAGCGCTTATTGGGAGGCAACCCAATGTTTTTGTAAAATAAATTAAAAAACAGAAAAGAAAAGAAAAATAAAATAAGGAATAATGATCAATTTTTGTGTCTCGAGGAGATTCCTTTTGTGACCATTCAAATTGATCAGGTTTTATCTCTCTTTGCCATTTGTCTTATTTGCTTTGTTGTATGTTTTTGACTTTCATTTGCTCTTGTGTTTTTATTTCTTTTATGTGTCTCTATTTTCTTTTCTTTTCTTGTGTTGAATTTGATTATTCCGTGCTTCGAGTTCAGTTGTGCAACAGCTTGAGGAAACATTCAAATGGGAGTTGAAGCCATTGTTCGAAGGTTTGAAACGCGCATATCTGGGAGAAGAATAAACTCAATCGCATTATCGGTAATATCTCTCCTTTTCTTCTCTTCAATGGATGCTGATATCTTTCTATCGAACCTTCGTAAATATTTCCCTTCACGTCCTCAAAATGCTGTGTTTAAAATTTATAAAGTACGGATGACTAGACTTTGGGCATTGATGCTCCTAAATGTGCCTGCTGATATCCGATGGCTTATCGAATCCAAGGTGAGATTGTCCGGTGAGCCGGACATTAATCTCGCAAAATACATGCCTGGTCTAGGAAAGAGCTACTACGCCAAGAGGCGAAGAGCGAAAAAGGTTACAAGTATGTTATAAATGTGCTAGATGGAATTGTAACCAAACTTGTCGTTCATTAGGTTTTGCGTCCAAGAATAGAGAAGATAAACTTTCATTTATTAAGAATGGTTTGAGTAATGAGTCGCTGGATAATTTTTTGTTAACTCTCTAGTCACATTCTTGTGGACTTGTTCAGCGTGAATTGCTTAATCTATGACACAATTTCGTGATGAATTGCAGTGTTATAGTCTAGGGAATCTGACTAAAAACGACCCTGTTTGCCAGTTTATAAGAAAACTGGATGGGAAGTAAATCCCCGACTCATAGAAGGCATTTCAGCCGTTACTGGACGTAAAACCAAGGAAGATGTGAGCCACAATCACAACTACTTGTATATTTGAATGTGTGTTGATGTTGTCGAATTTTATTTTATTTTTTTTTGTTTCGTTTGATCTGATTATCAATGTTGTTTTTTTGTTGTTGTTGTTTGTTGATTTTGTTTGTTTTAATTTCAAGTTTTCTTTTTGACAAACCATATGACTACCCTATTGCATAAGTACACGTGGGAGACAAGTGTGGAGGTTTTGTCAACCTCCACCGAAAGTGTATCTCTATTTTTTATGCTTCACGTGGGAGACAAGTTTGGGTGTTTTGTCAACCCCCGCCGAAAGTGTATCTCCATTTTCCATGCTTCACGTGGGAGACAAGTGTGTAGGTTTTGTCAACCTCGCCGAAAGCATATCTCATTTTTTCAAATCTTGTGGCGATAAATCTGCATCGAGCAACCCCCACCGAAAGTATGTCCCCTTGTGTCAAAATTTGAGAGTTTTATGGGTGTATATATACATTCTGCATATTTTCATATGTCATTCCATAACCTGTCTTGCAATTGAAAAGCATAATATCTAACGTGTCTTACACAAGATTAGAGCACTTGTAGAAATGGAGAAAACACCAATTCGGCGCTTCCGCAATATATGCGTATTTTGCGGATCGCAATTTGGTAAAGATGGAGAGTTGACCACAGCAGCTCTTGATCTTGGTAGGACATTAGCTGCGAGGGGTATTAATTTGATTTATGGAGGGGGTAGTCTTGGGTTAATGGGGTGTGTGTCAACAGCTGCATCCCTAGGAGGGAGCAAAGTTCTCGGCATTATCCCTAAACCATTAGCTTTACGAGATATCGTAGGCAACACAATCGGGGAAGAGTTACAGGTCTCTAGTATGCATGAGCGTATTGCACATATGGTTTTTAAGTCTGATGCATTTATAGCTTTGCCGGGTGGTTATGGTACATTAGAGGAGATATTTCAAATCACCTCTTGGGCAAAGCTAAACATCCATCGGAAACCCATTGGTTTGTTAAATGTCAATAATTTTTTTGATGGTTTGTTGTCCTTTCTTGATCAAGCTGTAGAAAAAACTTCATCTCACCGTCGGCGAGGCAAATCCTGGTTACAGCTTCAACTGCAGGGGAGTTAATTGATAAACTCCAAGAATTCGTCTATTTGCCTGATCCAACAACGGCTCAGATAGATTGGTTTGGAGAAGGCAATAAAAGACGTAGACTGGATTTAACACTCCATCTGTAATCTCTATCTATCGGTTTGCTTCGTTTTTTGTTTACTTTCTCTTTATTGTGTTTATTTGAGTTGAGTTTTTTTTTTCAGGTTGTTTCTTTCACCCCAGGTAATATTTTCTAATCTTGGCTTTTAGAGTGGTGGCTTAAAAAGTTCAAGTTCTCTTGAAACGCATTCTGGATTTCTTTAATCCATAATGGCTGAATAAGGAGGCTAACTTATAAACTTTTTAGACCCATTCTAACTGACTTGTTTTTGTTTACTGGCTTGTTGGACTTTGTTATTTTATGAGTAAGTTTAGTTTTGTGTAATTTAGAGTTGTTGTGTGTTTTTGTCTTTATCAGTTTCGATTCAAAAAAAAAAAAACATTGTGAAAAAACCTGAGAATGGCAGAATATGAGGTTTCCTTACCTCTTGAAACGCATTCTCTCTAAATAAATCTGTAGTTTGTTTATTTCATGTTGTTTGAAGTGTCTTGTTTCTTGTTTTGTTCTTTCATAATAAAGGTATATAGGCTGGAAACCTTAAGTCTGCGGCTACTGGTCCTAAGGATTGTTGAAATATACAATCTTGACTCAGGTGTAACAACGTCACGTACCTCTTTTCTTGCATTTTGTGGGTCAATGATAAGCAATGATTGAATTAAGAATAACTCTTGGAAAATGATAAATGATGCATGGATCTGTGTGCTTGAAATGTATATTAGTTTTTGCTTTACCTTTGATTCCTTGCACAACATTGAGCACCGAGCCATTATCACTGAGTTATTTTTTTACTTAGAGAAGGTTTATTCAATTTAAGTATTTCTTCAGATTTCAATGAATTCTAGAACTTGTTTGATGGTCACTCGAGGCGAAATCCTAGGCTGTGCAACATTGGGGAAATTATTTAGGCCATCTTTGGACCGTTTGAGCCTTAAGAGCCAACCTTGATTAAAATTGATCCCTAGTTACCCCTTTGAGCCTCTGTAAACCTTTTTCTTTGTTAATTCACTAAAAGATTTCTTAACCTTAATTGAATTTGTTCCAAACAGTTTATCCCTTACCTATGAGCATGTAAATCATTCGCAATTACATTTTGAGCTATGTTCTGGTTTTTGGAAGTTAGAGGAGGTTGGATTGTGCCATGAGCAATGCAAGTGAGTTTTATTATGTTTGTAAAAAAAAAAAAAAGAGAGAGAGAAAAAAAACAATCTGTACTTATCTTCCACGTACTTAAACATTGAGGGCAATGTGTTGTTTAAGTGTGGGGAAGGGGAATTGCAGTTAAAAAAAAAAAAAGAAGAAAAAGATATCTATACCCTTGGGTGTTCTTAAAAAGAATGAAACAACAAAGTGTGGGGGTGTAGTTTTCTACAAAAAAAAAAAGAAAAAAAAAGAAAAAAAGAAGATTGAGTGTTCTAAATAAGTTTGGGGAAGTAACCTGGTGAATTGAAATAAAGTTGTGTTATATGGTTGAGCTCTACATAATCTTGAATGATTTATGTGTTTGTGGGTGATTTGAGCCAAATTATTATCCTTTATAATACCTTCACCCAAGCAAAACGTTACAAGCTTAATAAAGTCCTACTTGATCCTTGGTGTTGTGCATGTCTACATTAGTGGAGAGTGACTTGAAAAGCAGGCCTATGGAGTTCATTTATACACACATCTTCAATATTAAATATGATTCTTTTTTATGCATAAACTCATCCGGGTTACAAGTGATTAGGTGAGAATGGCTCTACACACACACACTTGAGGAATTGAAGTGAAGCGAAACTAATCTTTGAGATAAAATTCTTGATCAAGTGCATTATTTTGAAGTTTTCCTTGGGTTATAATTAAGTACAATCTTTGAGGCTTATTTGCAAGATGAAGCATTTGTGTGTTTTAATTTTTTGTTGATTCTGTTTCGGTTTAGTTTTATTTCACATTGTCGTAGTTGCTCGAGGACTAGCAAAGTCTAAGTGTGGGGGAATTTGATAAGTGTCTATTTATATATCATTTTCATATCAATTTCGTCCATGTTTCTTTGCTATATTCCTTGGTATTTTTATGTTTTTGTGTGGTTTTGATGTTTGTAGGAGTTTTTGGAGCAACTTGCACAAAAATGGAGTAAAACCCTTCATTTTCACCTCTGCTAGTCAACCATCTTCTCGGATTTAATTGTATTGATATACCATGAACCCGATGACATATCATATACCGTTGAAAAGCTCTCGAAGTCTACTTTTTGGAGAAATTTACGGTTTATGAATCCATTCAGTGTACCGAAAGTTGTAATCAAAACAGTGTGAGAAGTGTATAAATGTAATTCCACACATCACTGTAGCACTGTCTCTTATACACATCTAGATGTGTATAAGAGACAGTACTGTAGCAGAGTATTTAAACACATTTTAGGGTTTTATTTTCATAACTTGAAGAGGGGAGAACGTGGTGGAGGCTGAAGCTCTGGAATTCTTTCATCTCTTGGAGTTCTTGAAGGAGAAAGAAGCTTGGAAAGAGGAAGAACTACAATCCAAAGAGAATTACATCAAATTTGCTAAGTTTTTCCCTTACCTTTCATTTTCTGAAATGTCTCCATGTTGTATTGTATTTACCACGTTCTTAAACATGTGTAACTGAATCTGAATTGGTTGAGGGTGATTTCAAAGCCCTTAATATGGTTTTTGTGAATTGATTGTGCAAGGAATTGTTATCCAATTCTCTAATTGAAGTTGCTTGTATTTTCCCATATCTAATCTTATGATTGCTTACTGATTGTATTTGGAATGGCCAACTGAATATAATCTGGTTGTTGTCTATTGCTAGATTAGAAATCTTGATCCGTAATTGTCATGAATTTCCAATCATTAGTAGCAAAATTGTCATCAGAGATTGCAATTGGGAAATACAACCTAGGTTAAATAATCTGAACTTGTGTGATTATTGCTTAGATCAACCTATCTTTCTCATCGTAATGCTTCCATTGAATTAAACTTAGAGAGCTTGTTCTAGGTTGTTTAATGGATAGAGATTAAATAAAGAGCTTGTTTTATTTACCAACAAAGTAAGGAAAGATTGGGATAACAGAGCTTGTTGTTATCTACGGTTGATAACTTCAATGCTGTAATTGGATTACAATTCTTTGTTCATTCACAAATTCATATCTTGTGGCAGAGAATGAACTCTTAACCAAGTGTCTCTCATTGATTTTTCACTCCATTTTACTTTGTGTTGTGTTATTGTGCATTTACATTCATATTTCATTTAATTAATCCATCAACAAAACCCCCCCATTTAGTTAATTGTTGCTGGAAATAACAAATTCAATTAGATTCAATCCTCATGGGAACGATATCTACTTATCACTTTATTACTTGTGCGACTAGTATACTTGCTAGTTTCGAACGCATCATCAATCAATGTTTACTTATCGTAAACATCTAAATATCGACCGAATGAATATATAGAAGTCGTAAACGGATATATGAATGTCATAAATTCCTGTAAAACTGTCGTTAAAGGATGTGTAAATTTCGTAAATGGCTTATGCCAAGAAGTGGTAATTTGTAATTTTGTATAAATATCGTAAAGAAATATGTAAAATTCATAAATGAATATATAAAAGTTGAAAATACCTGTATAAAAGTTATAAATTAGGTTAGTTTTCATCGTAAGAGAGACAACCAAAATTTCACTATTTCATATACATGTCACGAATAAAGGTATAAAAGTCATAAATATGTATATAAAAACCATAAATTAATATATAAAAGACATAAATGTACGTATCAAAGTCATAAATGCATTTAAAATTCGTCAACAGATATATAAATATTAGGCTCTTACCTAAAAAATGTTGTATATAGACTTATGAATATCGTAACAACCTATTTTTAGAAACGGAAATTTGAAATCTCATAAAAAGTAGTAAACGGATATATAAAAGTTGTATATGGACGTATAAAAGTTATAAATTAATTGAAGAGCCGTAAACAATGTACAAATATTGTAAATACCAAAAAAATATTGTACACAAACTTATAAAAGGCGTAAACTACACTAGTTTGAGAAACAAACATTTGAAATCTCATAAAAAAAGTCGTAAACATTCGCATAAAAAGTCATATATGAGGTTACTTTTCATCAACATAATTTCACTATAAAAGTTGTAAATAGGTATATAAATCTTGTAAATGAATGTTTAAAAGTCGTAAATAAATGTATAAATATCATAAATGCCTAAAACTAACTTGTAAGCGGACTTATAAATGTCGTAAATGGTCTACGTTGAGAAATAATCATTTATAATTTTATATAAAAGACGTAAACTTAGTTGTAAAAGTCGTAAATGGGTGTATAAAACTTATAAATAACTGTATAAAAATAGTAAACAAGGTAGTTTTCATCCAAGAAAGAAATAACCAAAATTTCACTATAAACGGGCATATAAATTTCGTAAATGAATATATAAAAATCGTAAACATACGTATAAATGTTGCAATTCAATAAATAAAAGTCGTAAATCAATGTATACTTATCTTAAATACCTAAAAAAAATTGTAAACAAATGTATAAATGTAGTAAATGGCTTATGTTGAGAAATGGTCATTTGCAAATTTTGTGTAAATATCGTAAACAAGTATGTAAAATTCATAAATGAATACATAAAAGTAAAAAATGCCTGTATAAAAGTTGTAAATGAGGTTAGTTTTCATCCTAAGGGAGACAACCATAATTTAGAACTATTTCATATAAATGTCGCAACTAAATGTATAAAAGTCATAAATATATGTATGGTAGCCATAAATGTACGTATCAAAGTCATAAATGCATTTAAAAGTCGTCAACAGATGTATAAATATTGTAAATGCCTAAAAATATTGTACACAGACTTATGAAAGTCGTAATATATTTTGAGAAACAGATGTTTGAAATCTCGTAAAAAGTAGTAAACAGATATATAAAAGTTGTAAATATATGTGTAAAAGTCATAAATTTATTTAAATATCGTAAATTTATTTAAGAGTCATCAACAAATGTATAAATATTATAAATACCTAAAAAAAATGTTGTACACAGACTTATGAAAGTCGTAACAACCTATTTTCAAAAACGGATATTTGAAATCTCATAAAAAGTAGTGAACGGATATATAAAAGTTGTATATGGACATATAAAAATTATAAATTCATTTAAGAGTCATAAACAATGTATAAATATTGTAAATACCTAAAAAGTATTGTTAGGCAGACTTATAAAAGGCGTAAACTACACTAGTTTGAGAAACAAACATTTGAAATCTCAAAAAAAGTCATAAACGTTTGTATAAAAAGTCATATATGAGGTTACTTTTCATCTTAAAGAAGAGATAACCAAATTTCATTGTTCGATATAAAAATCATAAATAAATGAAGAATATCATTAATACTTGTTCAACTTATAAAATCTTTTATTTTTCAAATGACAAGTCTTATACATATTTTCCTTCTTAGACTCCATTGCTTTACTCAGTAGAGAAATAAACAAAAAAATAACTAATGAATATAAAATATTACATAATTACATATATCAATATTTATTATATCATTTTTGGCACCTGAAAATTTCCCAATTTTGTAATATGGATATAATCTATATTTGTAAATTTATCAATTTATATATTTTTTAAATAATGTCATGATTAATCAGTTTTTTAATCTATAATTGCTGATAATTAATCAACTAGGTGGAAAATTAATTTTTACTACATATAATGTAATTGACATGTAATGTACCATGCATTAGGAAAGAATTAGTTTATTAAAGCTATATTTAACATAATCAACTAATAACTTGATGTAATAATAGATAATTATTATAATATATAGAGACTTAATGATGTACACTAATTATTGTCATATATAATTTCATTATTAGAAATCTACTGATTAATTTAATGTCACATCATATTAGAACGGAAAGAATTGATTTAAAATAATCAATATTTTAAAAAATTAAATTAAATTACTTCTAATATTTTAGTATGTACTATGTACTAATGTAATAAAATAATTAAATAAATTTCATATTTAGTTTTTTTATCCAATTTTATCATAATTGTAATTAATTTATACAATTAATTTATATATTATTATTTTAATTGAAGTTAATTTGATCCAAAATGTAAACATTCGTTGGTATTTGATTTACTAGTTATACAATTCTAAAATACAACTTCTTCTACATGTAGTTCATTAATTAGGAATCAATTTGATAAGTTTTTATATGCATACAAATTAATTAAATTTTAAAATCTCATAATAAATCATGTTATTTTACCATACATATATCAAATGAATCCATCCAATAGAGATCATTGCTTTATAAAATAAATGTTTCGTACGTATCAATACTTGTGCAATATTTTATACGCAATAAATAAAGGTTATAATATGCTTTCTTAATATCTACTAACCACCATGTTATTAGATAATTTTTACAAATTTAAATATTACAAAAATCAGTATTTTAATATGTGCTATATATTTATAATAAGAATGAAATAACTTGGTGTAACGTCTTGATAATGAAAATTTTGTGTTAAAGTTGTATACAATATTTATAAATTATTTAATAATATTATGAAAATTATCTAATAAACTAATATTATTATGAAAATTATCTAATAAACTAAGTACTTACTTTTATATTTAGTTGGGTTCATTAATTCTTATCATATATGCACATCAATAAATTAATTTATGTTTTTTTTCCATTATCTTAACTAAAATAAATCATGTTCAAATAAAAATTTTCAATTTAGTTTGATTGATTAATGAGTTATGAATCAAATTAATATTATAGATTTATTTATATAATTATCTACTTGCAAATAATATATAATAACTTAGTGAACATCACTTTATTATAATTTTATATGCATACAAATTATTTAAATGTCAAAAATTTTATAATAAATCCTTTTACTTTACCACATATAAATCTAATGAACCTGTTTGAGATCATAGCTTTATGATATGTTTCATATGTATCAATGCTTGTACGATATTATATGCATACAATAAAGAACAATCATACTTTGTATAACATAGTTTATTAATATTTATGAACTATCATTTTAATTAAATATTTAACTTTTACAGATTTATATATTAGAAGGATTATTATTTTAATATATGTTATATATTTATAATAGGCATGAAATAATTTGGTGTGAAGTATTGATAATGAAAATCCCCCATTAAAGTTCTACATAAATATTTATAAACCATTTTAATATAACTACAAAGAGTATCTAAAAAATTACATAATTACTTTTATAACTAGTTGGTTTTATCTATTCATATCACATTTGCAAATCAACAAATTGATTTATGTAATTTTTCTATTAGCTTAATATCCAATAAATCCAATGAAAAGGGCATATGATAAATTTAGTTCTATTTTGATTGATTAATAAGTTATGAATCAAATTAATATTATAAATTTATTTATAATTTTTCTATAAATTTAGTTCTATTTTGATTGATTAATAAGTTATGAATCAAATTAATATTATAAATTTCTTTACATAATTATCTTAATTGATGTCAATCTAATTTGAAATTTCTATACATAGTTTAATCGATTAATAATCAAACTATTATAGTATTATACTATAATATGAGGAGTACGTTCCTATTTGACCTAGAGTTGAAAAACGAATTTTTTTTTTCATATATAAAATTTGTTTACTTTGACAAATTAATTTAATCTACAAATTTTAAATTAAATGTGAATCAATATCTAAATACTTTATTACTAAACATATAGAAAAATTTTAAAAATTTATTATTTATATTATAAAGATCATATAATGTTATCATCAAGTAGACAAATTTATAAATTTTTATAAAGAAAAAGAAATGTATTACAAATAAGTTTCATGATACATTTAATTATAATATTGAAAATCAAAATATTTTTTACCATCTAAAAAGTATTCATAAAACTCATGATTTGTCAACAAATATTAAAAAAATGTATAATTGTTGGTAGTTCATAATTCATAATAAATTATTCAAGAATCTCTACAATTATAACATTCCATCTTCCAAATCATTTTCAACAACCTGTAAAAAACAAAAAGAAAAAGAAAAGAAAAGAAGAATAATATTATTACAATATTTCAAAAAGGAAAGAGAAAAGGCAAATTAGCATAATAGAAATGATAAAATCTCAATGTAATTATCTAATCAAGAAAATAATTAATACTTATTCACCTTATAAAAATCCTTTTATCAAATAACAAATCTTATATATATTGTCCTTCCTAAACTCTAATACTCTACTGAGTACAGAAACAAAGAAATAAATAATTAATCAATTGAAAAGATGACTTCCAAAGAAATCAATTTTTTTCCAAGCCTATATACTAGCTACAGAACAATACCC